>ULGT01000012.1:0-17811 GCA_900519025.1 Yarrowia porcina
TCGGATATTGACAGAAAAAAGAAGGATTGAAGTACAACAAGAAGCTCATCTTGATTTCAACTGCTCATTTTATTTTTCTAATGAGTTATTTACTCGATTAATACTTCTGATGCTGCATTATCAGTGTTCAGTTCGTGTCATGTATTAAGAGCTATTTGATTTAGACAACTTGATAGTTCGAGAAAAAAAGCTGAAACGAAGAATAAAGAGTAGTAAAAGACAGTTCAGATAGCAGCTCATATACAATTAGCAGCTCAATTTATAGTTCTTGTAAAAATTTACGCATCAATCCTCTCTGTTTGGTGAGCAGCATGAATGGAAGACCAGCATGATGATTGGTTTGACCCGAGAATAATGAAGTAAAGCTGGAATGAAGAAAAATAAGAAGCCTTTATTATCTCTGACAGCTATCAAAATGTCTCCGAACACCTACTATTGTGTCTAGGTCAGCATTACTCCTATCATGCTCCCTGTTCAGCCAGCTAGTTTGATGGATGGAGTAATAATGACCCGCTTGAATCGCAGATGAAAGATCAAATGAACTAAGGTGAATGATTCAAGGAATTCAGGAAGATATTACTGTGCAGTTCCAAATCCTTCAACTTTTTTTTCTTCCTCTCTCTTCATTTCAACTTTTATCCATTGAATATGCTCACAAAACAGAGACAAATTCAGCAGTAGTGAGCCATAGAGATATACAGAAATTTGCAAATGGCTTTTATCAGTTGTAAAACTGAATTCAGGGCCTTATGTCTTTTCATTTCATCTTTGTTCTCTACTATACGAGATATACCAAGTCAGTACTTATATCCCCATCACATGGCGACCTTAGAACTGAGAATAATGTAACAGAACAACATTCTTACGCCATCGAATAGTACTTGTAGTTAGTTGTAAACTTTGTGCTTGAAAAAATGTCTTGAGCAGCTGTTTTTACTACTTTTCATCTTTGGCCTCTCAATATCCAAATCATCCCTACGCCATCAGTTTGTCTCTCAATCTTAGTTACACAGTAGTGAGAGATACCAGGGTCAAGACGATATGCTGAAAGGCTACGTAGTAGCTTTAAAAACATCTTGAACGTTTCATCGAACGTAGTGTAATAGTTTGTTGACGTAAACCCGAGTTATCTCTACACGTGAAGTTTGCCATTCATTGTGTTTGGAACAGTGCGAGGAGCGATACAAAGCCAGTAGATGTGATGGTCACAAATGCCTAGCCAGCTACCTAAGTTAGCTTTTAAGACCATTATAGGTCAGTTTGTACATCATTTAGCATGTTGTTCATTCAGGTATCAAGTATTACCAGTCGACTTTATTGTCTTCTGAATGATGCTTATTGAAATGAGAGGAATACCGTTGATTTTAATATCAGAGATGTGAAGTGAGCTAATGATTACATACTATAGGTCATTAATATTGAGGTTGGCTACTTTTTATACTTCTTAACATCTTTTATTCCAAAACATTTCAGCTTATCCAAACCTACGACTCGTAGACCTTATTAGAACAGAGATAAATGTGAGGAAAATTAACACGGAAGATACCCAAGAGTAGTGTCTAGCACAGAATAGGGTAGCATTAAATGTCCTTGACCACTTCTTCCAACTAACATCTGCATTAATGCGGTAGTTAGTCGATCTATACATGCATTTGAATTTTGTTTCTTCCCCATGATACTCCGAGAATAAAGATTTACAGAAGAAATCAAAGCAGTAACAATAAGAGCCAAAGGGGATTATTCCATTAGAAATAGATAACAGTTTGAGCATCTTGTTATATCTATGTTCAGCTTTTATCCCTCAATTAAGCTAGTTTTGCTGGGCGTTGATTCTCGTTTCAATCAGCAATGCTTACAAAACAGTGAAATAGAAGATATTTAGATACCAGCGACAAGAAGAGGTATCTGACTACCTACTTGTAGTTGTAAAGACAGCTCTGAAATTCTTTTCCTTCTTTATTTCAGCTTTTGCTCTTCAGTTTGAAGAGTTTTAATAATTGTGATCTTGGTCTCTTGTATAAGAGGCTTACAATATCGAGATAAGTATTGAAGAACTTGTAAAAGTCACACGAGAAGCTGTCAAATACATAAAAATAGCTATGATGATTCTTTTAGGTCGGCTAAAAATTTTTATTACAACTTTTTTTTCTTCAGCTTCTCAGTTTATATCAGCTCATATTTCCCTTCATTGATGCTGATAGAAGGAAACTGCAGTAGAAATGAAGTGAGAACATTCAAAACTTTTCTATAACACATTAGTGGCTGCAGGGAGTGTAAGGGACTTACTTCTTCACTGGTTTTCTAGTTTCATCAGTGGTTTCATCAGCTTGTCTCTACACCACATTCTGCAAAGCTCATAATCTAGATAGATACAGTGATAGCGTACATTAGAGAAATAAGCAATGACTAGTTACATGTTAGTAGACCTTCTACGCCTTATAGGTCTCTTTCACTGCTTCATTACAACTTTTCTCTATCGTTCATACGAGTTATCCTACTGGTACTATCTAGTCTTACCTCTCATGCATTTATAGCTTTCATCTGAAGGAGAAACAGTAAGGATTTTTAGCAAAGACACCAAATGGTATTTTGTTGTTTGCTAATGGTTGTATTGAGTATTAATAACAGGTTATTCCTCCTATGTCTATCTTTTTTTCATCGAAAATCAAGTTATCTTGGCTCATTACTGGGTCACTCCAACCATGTTGACAGACAGAAAGGAGGTTAGTATTTAATTAATTGATAATAGCGGTACTTTCTACGCGTCTTTAGATACAATTTTACATTGTTAATCTCTCCATTAGTTTATCTTTTCTTATTTCAACTTTTATTTGCCATTTAACCGACTTCTAGTGAAGCCGGATTATTTGATATCCTCACATGCTAACAGAATAGCGATACGTAAGCCTTTTTCCACGTCATAGATACATAGAAGGTGACTAATTCTTGAATTTTAGCAGTGGTGAACCCTGAGAGTCTTTTTACTCTCTTTAATTCAGTTTTTGTTCGTCTGTTTTTCATTTTAAACACATCGTGATCGTCTAGTATTTGTGATGCTTACTAATCACATTGCAGTATCACTAAAATTTGTACTAAAAACCTGAAAGTTGTACTAAACACCTGGAAACCCTCTTAATTGCAACTGGGAGCTATCAGATTAGCTACCATCCACTTATTGCTCTTCATTTCAGCTTTTTATATCAGTTTCCCGACTATCCGAACCCACGTTTTTTCTCAGCCAACAATGCTTATAGAAAGAGGTACGTATCGCCTTAAAATACATGGTATCTACAAGAAGAAGTAATTTACAGCATATTATCAGGCGAATAGATGCTACAATACCTTTCTCTTACTTGAATTCAACTTTCTTTCAAGAATTAATTGAGTTACCCCCAAGCCTTATTTTCCTTAAATGTGATCCTCACAGAAGGGGAATATAGTGTATACAGGATTACATGAGACAAATAGCACTAGTTGAATACTGACTAGATACTATAAAAGGTATCATAAACTATTCCTTATACTTATCTTCATCTTTTCGTCGTCAATTCGTTGAATTGTTCCTATGCGTACATCTTGCTCTCTGTAGATGTTGCTCACAGTACAGTGAAAATAGTATAAGTGGTTGATGACAGCGTAGGAAGTTGTGAAATGACCAATTCGAGTAGTTAATAGCAGTATGGTACTATTTTTCAAACTAGACACAACTTTTGTTGCTATATATCGAGTTGCTTCTCCGTCTAGAAGTGCTAGCTATGTTGACTCCTCAAAAGAGAGAGGTGGGGAACGTTAGAAGAATGTGAATATCAAGAGAACTAGACCAGTTTTTAGCGCTCTATAGCTTGATTGACACCTTCTACCTGTTAGTTCTCTTTATCGCAGATATCTTATACCCGTCCATTGCCCGTTGTGAGGATCCAAACCAATACAACAGAGGAATTATCACGTCTAAAGCAGATCGATAGCTACAAGAAGAGCTTCATAGTATACCTAAAGGGGATCATGATACTTCATTAACTTTTTTGAAGTCCCCCATCACTTTTCTTGGTCAGTATGTTTTCTATCAAATCAGCTCGTATGTAGTGCTCATCAGGCGAGACTGTCTGAATTGAAATATCTCGTTTGTTGAAACAATAAAATCACAAATGAAATACAACAAGTGTCCAGGTATGTACTGTGGGCCATTGCGGTAGGTTTTACTTCTTGATGTGGTCCCTGGTATGTTATAAACAGCTATTCATCCCTGTTATGTAAGCATATATGGAGGGGCCAAACCCAGGACCAGGGAAAACTCCAATAAATAGAGAAAAAAGATGAAATAAACATGAGAAAGAGCTTCATGAAGTTACTCAAACTTCCTAGTAGACATTTGAGACTTCATTGTTTTCACCGTGTGAGTTTATATTGCTTAAATCTCTTCTCCCACTACGTCAGGGGAGAAAAAATTCAGGTGTAGTGATTACTCGATTAGTTGATGTGAGAAGAATCCAAAATGAGACTTTTAAGTCACTGTCACATACGGTTTGTACACATTGTACTACTTCCAGATTGTCGTGGTAAAAATTCTTACTGTATTCCTGTCTTTGTAAACATCGGATCGAGAGACAATACTGTACGGTACTTGTAATAATCAAACTTGATAAATTGAACTCAATAAAATGAAATGAGGCACAAAAAGAGTATTATGACATTCTTTCTAGCAGTTACATGAAACTATTCTCTTCCTCCTTAGCAAAAGTTCGTTTTTTGTTTATTCCTCTTATCTCACCACAACTAGGACGGACCGAAACTAGGGGTAAGGCGATATATCAACAAATATAACCTGAAAACAAGAAGACAAATAACATAGACACGCTTAATAGGGATAACATTGTGTAAAAAAACACTTTTCTAATAGTTAATATGTATTAATGCAACTGTTATCTCTGTTATAAAAGAGTCGTAAGTGGAGGGACGAAAATCATGGACTGATATATCGTCACATTGAGGAAATAGAGCGACTAAAAGTTTATACAGATAGATCAATATGTTATCGAAAATCAATATTACCTAACCGACAACCTGTTACTTTTACTGGTGTCTAGTACTACTATCGATGCCTCTTCTGCAAGATGGTAGACTGGAGACCACAGGTAACTGTAGAGAAAACTCGATTAAGTGCGATAAAAAGTTGAATGTGAAGTGAATGAAAGGCCATGTAGCACTTTTATGACTCTCATCGCCCTGTAAACCACTTGTTATAATTATCATTACCTTCTATAGGTCTTTTTGACTGGGTTGTGTTGTCTAGAGAGGTGGCTCAAGTATGAGGTTAGGATAACTCGAAGAATACGATCAATAAAAGGAATAAAAGCAGGAAACGAAGTAGTTGAGTGACTGGAGACTTGGTGCAGGGCGTTAATTTAGCTGTCATTAATTTTACCAGCTTTTGTGCTAACTTAATAGCTGAAATATTAGCCAATAAAAGGTATTAGAGACTGTAAAAAGTTTCGGGCTATAGCTCAGACAGTAAGAACTAGGATAATAGCCTTATTGCACTTTCTCATGACGTCCCCAGATGTGATATACCCTTTGTTCTCTTCCTTAGGTTTTCACATTGGGCTACAGTAGCATATATATCGGGAGAATTCCAGAAATATGAGAGAGTGTACTGTTGAGAGTCATTACACAACAGTTAGACAGAACAATGATAGTTGGTTGAGAACTTCTCTTCAATTCAAGCGTATCCTATCGGTTTAGACATCTCTATTTTACTGCCCCAGGGTAGAAAGACCCATATAGAGGAGGGGCATCTCTTTGAATTGAAGAATAAAAGTTGAAAGGAAGTTGTGAAAGTCATTAAAATCGTTTCTAACTGTTAGTGGTAGTCTATATTACTTCTTTTCAATATTCCTGAGCTTTATTACTGTAGTATTTCTCGTTCTCTAAGACATCAATAACTGGCAGAAACTGAGGCGTAGGGATATGTCGATTACTAAACGCATAAAAGCCGAATGAAGTAGGTAATAACTGCTCAGGACACTGAATGTAGTCACAATATTACACAGACAGCATCTGTTCATAGTTCATTGATATTTTTTCTCCCTTTACCTCACTTATGTGCATGATGGAGACCCACAAAGTGAATTAACAGAACTAGATGAACTGGACATAGAGTTAAATAGAGGTGTAGAAAATGCTCGTCATGCCTACAATAGCTTTTTGTAAAGTACTGATCTTTTATTTTTACCAACAGTAAGTATTAGTCCTCTGTTTGCTTCTGGGCTGTCGGCATTATGTGGTGGGCCATAAAGCAGCGTAATAATAACTCGATCAATCGGGAAAGATCAGTTAAAGGGAGTATATCAAAACACTCAGGACGTTTTGAAAACTACCGTTTTACCATTTTTTCCACTTCTTATTGTCCCTCCTATATACTACTGCCAATTCTACTCTGTGATGTAAGTAACAAAGGTTGAGACGCTAGCCATAACCTCGAATGACTAGAATAAATAGCGAAGAAAAGCTGAAATGAAGTAGAATAAAGTACCCAATAGCGTTATCGGGTGAAGCTCGTGCAAAACTTCACACTCTTTTGAACTTAGTACCTAATCCAGTTATGTTTACCTCTGCTATAAGTGTTGTAAGTGGATAGGCAAGAATCATGCTCAGGCATAACTTTTTGATGAAGAAAAGCTGAAATGAAGAGATATGAGAGTCTCATGGTGTTACAAATGACCAGATGCTGACAACGTATCACAATGTCTTGTTCTCAACATGTAATATTCTCGCTGTTCATCTCTGTTATGTCAGCTTGCATTGTGAAGCAAATGATGGCATAAGGATAAGACAGTATTCGAGGTATTAAAGCTGGAATGAAGTGTAAGAAGTGACTTCGGATATTTACAAGTAGACAGCTGATACCATACAATACTTGTAAATTACATTTGGAGTTCCTCAAGCATATATTGACGCCAATTTAACTCCATTCTGTGGGTATCAAAAATACAAGTACAAGTTTGGTGGAACTCGCGTACTTGTACTTGTAATTGAGATCAATAGGATCAATAATGATGAATGAGAGGCTAAAGAGGTTAATAACAAGTACTTGTAATTTTCATGATGTCTCTGGCACACCTAAATGTGCTATATCTGTGCTGTGAGTGGCATTGATTTAGGGACAATAGGCTGGCGCAGAGGTAAGTCTGCTATATAACGAAGAAAAGCTGAAAATGAAGTTGATAAAAAGGCCAAGCTTATTTGGGCCGCTGAAAATATGCGAAATAATACTGTTAGCTGTTCCTGGTTTATCTTTTACTATATTTCTCTTCGTTATGTTGCGTGCCAGATGGAAAGACGAAACTCAGGTTTACTTGAAGGTAAAACTCATGTAACTAGCGAAGAAAGCTGAAATGGAGTGTTTAAAGAACCTGAATACACTTTCAAAGGATTAATGTGAGTAACAGACTACTTATTGGTGTTTCATGTACGTAACAGTATCGGTACGGTACTGTATCATCCGTCTTCAGTGACCACATAGAAAGACATCGTGCAGACATGAGGAAAGAAGATAAAGTGAGAAATAAAATAGAAATGATTAATGAGAAGAGGCCCGCGTCATACTTTAAGATGCAATCCTCAGATAGTGAAGTTTTAGCAAGCACCACAGCTGTAGTAGAGCTGCTGTCTCTCCATATGACAAGACTAATACGAGGACATAGCTTGGAGGTTGGATTATCTCGTTTGGCAAACAGAAAAAGTGTTAATAATATAAAAAAAGCAGTTATGTACTTTGGTTATGTCACTGGCATGCCTGACTGCCTTTTTAATTGCCGCTAGTTTATAAACACCGCTGTTTTTCTCTAGTTACGTAGACCGTGGATGGAAAGCAAAAACTCAGGAAATGGCATATTGAGTAAATTGAAGAAAAAAAGCTGAGAATAGGGAGAATAAAAGACACAGAGAGTTGTTTATGACCATTGGTAGATATATACTACCTCTTTTTGTTCTTGAAATGTATAATTATCACTTTATCTCAGGTGAGAGCTGAGCCTCGGGGTCTAAACAGAGTCAAATTACAGAGAACTGATAGAGGAAAGCAGAATATAGATAAGAATTAACACTAAGAAGGTTAGTTAGGGTTCTATTGTTCTATATGTAACACTAATCTGTAGGGGGAAGTTTCCTGCTTCATCTACCTTTTCTGGAAGTATCTTCTAAAAAGACCAAAACACCATGTACAGGTATTACTCGATAATGAGAGGTATAAGCTGACATTGTTTGTAAGAATAGTACTCTGACACTCTATATGGCTAATAATATACAATTAACCTCTACTTCCTGTTGGTTATATGTTATTCCTGTACTTTTAGATGTTCTGAGCAACTTGAATTTAGAGGCAAAAACACACTTCCGAATATTTCGATATAAAGGTTGATAAAAGTTGTACAGAAGTAGCTTAAGATACTGAGTGGGATATAGAGTGATGATAATACTTGACGATCAGCTCTTTGCTGTCGTGAATATTTCAAGTCGCTACTTCTTCCTCGGATGTGTTACTATGAAGAACAGAGACTGAAATTAGACCTCTAATAACTCGATGAAGTAACAATGATAAGCTGAATTGAAGTAAGATAAGACGCCTAAATTAATGGAAGGGATTGTACTGTGCTAAATACCATTTTTATGATGGCGTATACTTATTATTGCCACATTTACGTTTGTTCCGAGATTCTCGTAAATGGAAGGGAAAGCCATTATCAGGTTTATATCGATACGTTGGCTAAAAAGTTGAATACAAGTAAGAAAAATAACCCGGCGTGCTGAGTGTAGATCCTTCTCACCACTTCCTGTTTAATAGTGTCCTACCAACGTGTTTCTTCTTGTTATGTGAGTTTCGCAATTAGAGAGGAAACTCAGGTGTAAGGTGAATTCGATGAAGTGACGTGGAAAAGCTGGAACCAAGCGGAAAAAAAAGTCCAGAACATTAATTAAGCGTACAATTCTCTGTATTTGGAGTATTGGGACTTTTCTGCTAATCAATTTCTGCTTTTATTTAATATCTAAGAGACTTATCCCTGGAACTGAATTGTGTGTCATTCCAAAGACCTGGAGAGAGCAGGAATTCACAGTAGCAATGAATCCCAGCAACAACAAGAGTTAATGAATATGCAAAAAACTAGTCAAAAGCTACGTTACGTTTTATTTTTAATACCTATCATCATCTTCCCCTCTTCTATTAAGCGACTTATCTTAAGTCCTGATTGCAGAACAGAGACTAACCACATAGCAATACCTTCCGAAACCAAGTAAAAAGTAGTCCTTGATAAGCTATAGGCGCTTCAATGATCCCTGCACTCTTATTTTATTTGATGTTTATTCGTCAGAATGTTTTCGTCTTCCTTCGTCTACAGTTCTTTACTTCGATGCTGCCCACACTACAGGAAAAAATACGGCAGAAACATAAGACAGAAACATCTGAAGTTGTTTAATCTTGGATATTGGCTTTTATGGTCTTCATGAGCACTTTGGCTTATCTACTTTCAACTTTCTTCTGTCTTTTATTCTGGTTCTCCCTACACCTGCATTATGCTCCATCTGGTAAGCCTTTTGAACAGGGAATATAAAGTGCTAAGACAGGCTTGGGAGAAGAATAAATAGTTAGATTTCTACTAGCAGCCATAAATCACCCCAGGAGGCTTTTCACGTTCCCAATTTCAACTTTTGTCTCTCAATTAATGAGTTGTACCTTTGTATAACAATTGACTTTCCATCTATGATGCCTACAACAGAGGATTGTGTAGCAAAAAACGTACCTATAGCAATAGAGAGTGAGAAGTCGCACTTATGACACCTATTCAGATGTTCTGGGCACTTCAACTTACATAATTTCAACTTATCTTTGCTATTTCGATCGGGTTATCCCAGCTCCTGAGTAGCCGCTGACATGTAGAGACACTGTAGCTCTAATAAATGTTTGGCAGTAGCAGAGAGTTGTAAAAAGTATAGCTGTCACTAGATATTTGTGACATTGTACCTTTTCTTACTTCATTCCCATGTTTAATCCTTCAGTTTTGAACTATGTGTATGTCTCGTTTAGTCTTTCCACCCACGATCTTAGGGAAAGAGACAACTGTAGTGATCTCAACATCCTGAAGGAACAAAAGGTAGTTATTCAGACAGTTCGAGCTTTCATAAAAAATATGAGTTTCTTAATCCCGCCAGTTTCAGCTTTTTTCGCCATTTATTCGAGTTATTTCAAGGCTTGAGTTTTTTGTTCAGCTATGGTGTTTTCACATCAGAGAATAACAGCACAAAACTTTTCAGTGATAATGAGAGGTCAATAGATACCTACTTCTAGCTTCTCTACACTCCATGAGCTACTTGTACTACTCCAATTCTGCTTTTCTCTTTCAATTAATGTTTGGTCGTTATTGGACCCATGTTATAACAGCAGAGTTAAACACAGCATTCAAAGAAGTAGCCAGTCGCAATCTGCAGAGGTAAATGACACAATCATAGTCTGAGCACAATTATCAGTCTCTTGGTACACTTCATGTGCGCTTTGTTCTTCCGCTAAGAGAGTTATCCAGGCTATACCCACCACCCAACATCGCTGTGACATGGAGATACTCTAGCTCTATATAACCTCGGGTGACTTGGGAAAACTGCTAACAGACTTTTTGGTAAGTACTGATCGTCGCAGACCTTTTGTTCTACCTAAATTCAACTTTATTCGCTCAATAATCGACATATCCCGAACCCAATTGTTTCTCTCAAATTGATGCTCACAGAGCAACACTAAATAGAGCATTATTTCATGATGCGGATACGAGTAAGTTTCCCATTATCATTCAATAATAGCAATTAAAGTCTTCAGCTTGTCATATTGCTTCATTTGTTCTTGTTGCTATAATTTAACCGATCTCCTATGTTGCTCATACATGTGATGAACATGACTATACCGTGGTGTGTTTTGAGAACTACCGAAAACTGACATTTGTAACTATAAGTAGGTCATAGAAGTCTTCCTTTACTTCTATTCGACTTTTATTCATTAAATGTTCATGTTTCCCGACGCCAACATTTTGTCTCACCATCTAAGAGTCATTCTTAGAGGAGATAGAGTAGTAATGAGTACCAAAAACTTACAAAGACTGTCATATATACACTTTTTATGACTAAAAGGCTCTGAGGCTTTCATATTTCTTAATGTGAAGTTATAATTGCACTCTACGGAGTTCTACCTACCAGTGCATTTCATGTCTCCGTTGAGTTGCTAGTATAGCAAGGAATATAGAGATGTGACGCACTAGGGTAAAGGTGTAGTGACTAATTACTCACTATATTTATTTTTAGCGTCTTAGATCATTTTTCTTACTCCATTTCACCTATTTTATTTCTCTTTCAGTTTCCGAGTTGTACCGATCGTGTATTTTGGTCCTCCAGGATATGCTTTCAAACGATCAGATATATAGACCTGGCGATCCAGAGACATGAAAGAGTTGTCTGTTATCTGATATTAACTATATTAACTGTTATCAGCTACTTCTGGAACTTTTCTACAGCTTTTATTCATCAACTTTTCAGGTTATCCTGACCCTTGACAATTGCTGCTCACTTAACAGAGGTGAATGTAGCAGTAGAACGTACTGATGACAACAAAAAGTACGTGAGGGGCAATATTAATCAGCAGTATTCATCCTGAATTACTTCTATCTCTTCGTTTCTGCTTTTATTTGTTAATTACTCTATTGATCCTTACACCTGAATTGTGTCTCCCCCCAAAAGAGACTGACATAAAGTGTATGAATAGAGGGAAAGGAAAAATGATGTAAACGAGAGCTAGACAGAGCCCTAGTGCGCACTTCTGTTAACTCTTACTGCTTTTTAACCTCAATTTGGGCCTTTGGGTGAACTTTTTTGCATCTCTTAGTTCGAGTTATTTCGGTGACATCGGTAATACTGGCCTTTTGAGGGATCAAATCATAATGAAGCATCCAACATTTACTGGTAGTATTTCTTGAAGCCTCAAGAGATCCAATGAGCTTCTATTGTATTCCATCTTAACTTTTTAAGACATAATCGACGAATTCCATATTTGCGTTATAATAGAGCAGGTCTCGAGGGTTGGGCTGAACTTATGTATTGAAGAACAAAAAGAGAAATTGTGCAAAATAGAAGCTCGAACTATGTGACACTGTTTCTGTTGAATAGGTTTCTATAATTCTTATATTGCTGGTATGCTCCATTCCTGTATTCCTCTCTGTTCTGTCGGCATCTAAAGGAGGTCAACTCTCAGGCACACGAAGAGGTGCGAATAACTTGAGAATAAAAGCTGAATTGAAGTGGTTCAATAGGCCTAAAAAGTTCAAATGTCCCATAATAGATAATCTACAACTCAGTGTTATCGGTTGCGTGAATTACTACACGTTTTTCTCTTCTGAAAATATTTGGAGGATGCAGAGCGAAACCCTGACCTTAGCAGAACTGGATTAACTAACAAAGAAAGTCGAAATGAATGAAAAGAACAAGCTAGATAAGTTAATTCTGTACCAACTGTGTGACATACCACCTCCAGTGACACCAAGTGCGTTTTAATGCTACATTTACATTTCCTTACTATGTAGGAGTCAGGTGAAATTTGAAATTCAAAATCTCTTATAGCTCGATATATTTAGAGAACATAAGTTGATTTGAAGAAAGATTAAAGGCTACTGATGTTTATTCAAGATACTAGTAAAGTTACTAGAGCATCTTGTTGTCTATTGAATGACCTTTCATAGCTTTATCTCTCTATGCAACATCATGGTTAGGAGAGGAAATGTATAAATACGGATAAGTTGGAGAAAAGACAATTGTGAGCCGAAATAGAGTAACATAAGCCCTAGGTCTTCCTACTAATAGCTTATAGTATGAGGCAGATTACTGTTATTTGATGTTTGTAACTAATATTGTTACATTTACCCCTCTTGAGCCAATCCTTGAATGAGGGACAAGTATGTGTGATGTGACTATATAACTGAAGAACTAAATTGAATGAAGACATAATAAAGCGTCCTAATATCTTTAGTGGCTAATTTTGGATAGCATACCACTTATTATTGGCTCTAGTCTATTGTTATTATTGATTGCCCCCCTGTTATGCCAGAAATACATCGAGCCATAACGCATGCTAAGGAAAATCTCGCTTATTTGGCAAAGAAAAGACAAAGGTACCGGTACTTATAATAAAGTGCTCAAGACAAGTTTGCAGCTAGTATTGCTCAGCTTACCACTTTTTGTTGCCTCTAAGGACCACTACTCTACTTACCTCGGTTCTATTAGCACCTGACGTTGAGAGACAGTTCAGGACTTTGGACTACACGATCAAATAGCAAACAAAAGATGAAACCAAGTAAGAATAAGCACGTGTGACGTTAAAAACCCTTTATGGTACGACATACCGTCTAATACTGAAGCTAGCACGTGGTTCTACCAGATGTACTTCTTCTCGAAGTGTTATATGTGGGAAGACAGAAATCAACCACAGGTATAACCCGCTAATATGCCAACAAAAGCTGAATAAACCTTTGTGTGAGAGTAGTCCAGATCAGTAATAATAAAAGGTAGCAAGTAACTGGCTACATTCTGTGTCTCCAGTAGCTTTTATTTCTCTGCCACATTCTGTTCCGACATTAATAGGTGAAGAAAGTGCATGTGTAGAAACAGGTGGATTAACAGCAACTAACAGCGTAGTTGATGTAAAACAAAAGATAGCTAGGGTTGTAAAGTGGTTGTCCTATATTTTCATACTTCTTATTGTTGTAGGTGTTAAGTACTACTGTTGCACTCTTTTGTTGAACACCATTGCTGGGACTCAGAATCCGGCATAGGGATAACTTGAATAAGAGTGGAAGAAAAGTTGATTAGAGATAGGAGAAAAATTTCGCACGATCAGTCAACGATACTAGTCAACAATTAACACTTTGGACTCTCTATCTATTGCTTTAGTCTCTTCTCTGTCAGCCTCAAAGATAAAAGTAACATATGGGCGTAGCATGAACCGTTTAAATGACATACAAAAGATGAAATGAAGTAGAGTGAAATACTATCGATACTCTGAAAGGCTTATTGTATTTGTCAGACTACTTTCACTGCCTATTCTTCTTAGTACTGCTACATCATCTCTTCCATCAACATTACATGCTTAGGAAAAACCCACTCATTTGTCTAGAATAGGAACAATAAGAAGTCCCCAAGACTTTGTAAGAGAGTAAAAAGCACAAAATATCACATCGTGTGGTTTCTGATACCTTTCCTTATGTGTATTTCACGTTTCGTTAACATTATGATCGAGACGTATTGTAGGCGTAGGCATAACTGGATAATTGGAGGAGAAAACCTGAATCTAACTACAAAGAGAAGTATAGGTCGCCAAGTATTCCTCTATTCAACCACTGATTTCATCTGGACCCTCTGAGCATCGTATTTTGCTTCAATTGCCTCTGTTCTGTGACACGCCGAGTGAAACAACAAATATACTGTTTTGATATATTAGTTTGAAAAGAAAGATGAATTGAAGATTAATTGGCTGGTGAAAGTATTGGTAATAGAGCCTGAAACATATGTAGCCACTTTTTGTTATTGAAAAGATATTGCTACGGTATTAACTCCTCTGCCTGCATCCGATGTTGAGAGACGGAGTTCAAGCATGAGAATAATTTGACAAACGTGGAACGCAAATAGAGATGAAGAAGAAAAAGGCACCGAAGTTCATAATACTAATCTTTGAGTGCTGTATACTTCATTTGGTTGCAGTTAATGTATTGGTACTACGTTTTACTATTCGTGGTGATCAAGTGGAAACCCATAATTCGTATAATTGCACTGGTACAACGTAAGGAATGGAACACATACGGCGAGATAGAGAACGAGGACGTAAATGCTTTTTAAGTACCAAAAGAATCTCTAGAGCTGCGTGGTGTCACACATGAGTTTATCAGGTTCTATTCTTTGGCCCGTAGGATCATGGATGGCTTGACAGAATGCAGGAGCAGATTACCGGTACCGGTACTCAGATAGATGACAGACAAAAGAGGACAGAGAAAAGCTGCAGGGGATTAGTATAGAATACCTGTTCAGTTTTAGACTACTCATAGATTCCGACAGACATTTTGACTCTTCAATTGGTACATATAATACCGTTACATTCAATAATCTGAAACCACTATAGTACCGGTATGGAAGACAAATCAAGTTCGAATAAGTCTGATAATATCAAGATAAAAGATGAAAAGAAACATTAGAAGTTTCCAGTAGATATATGCAAGAGCATCTGATGAACATGGGTTGGTCTTTTCATATCACTGGATTATAAATCAGCAGTACTTCTCCGTTTCGGAAGCTTCATAAACGATGAACCAAAATCCTAATTGGAATGTTGAAGGAAAAAAGCTGAAATCAACGCAAGCAAGAAGCTGATTAGTTCACTGACTGGCACTAGATGGTACCGGTATTGGACTACTTCTCATCGTCTCTATTACCTACTACTTGTAAATTTCTCCCAGTTATATCGACTAATGAAAAGAGACAAAATCACCCTCAAGTATATCTCACTAAAATACAAGGAAAAGTTGAAAGGAAGTAAGATAACACGCAATAAAGTATATGGACCTAATGTTGTGTGGTTATCTACTTAATTTTGTTGCTGGTTTTTATTTCCGATCTATTCCTCTCTCATTGGGAGTACAGTACCGGTACTTAATGATAGGATGCTCTAAGTATGTCTCTACGCAACTATCAAAGTGGAAATGTGTTATTCAAGAGTAGCAAATGAGATACACAGGTAAGAAATAGTCAGATGAAAGTATATATAAAGCTCTTAGAGGACTCGTGGAATCCCCATATAAACATCTAGTGACTTTGTTTACTCTTCCCATGTCAGTGTCTGCACTCTGTCACAACGGTAGGAGGCAAAACATATTCTCACCTCTGGCAGGCAAAAAGATGTCAGAGCTGTAAAAAATGTATACTGCTAGTTGCAGCTCTTTAGCCCGACGTGGGGCTTGAACCCACAGCCTTGAGATGATCTCGAATAAGAGTCTCACGCTCTACCGATTGAGCTAGCCAGGCGGTGCGTCCCGAGAAAACTGAACGAGTACAAGAGCGAGAAAGCCCCCATCATAAATACTTTGAATGTAAATCGCTGATCAATCTCACCTAGCTCTTATCTCTTGTATCGTTTCTAAACATTCCATCGTATACTGTAAGTATCGATTTCCCACGGAAATGTTTCGGAAATTTAAGGTGAAGGTGGATCCCAAGTATTATCCCAACTAAAGCTCAACTACAATACAAGTTGTCTCAACTAGGGAAAAAAGAAAAAGACATGAAACACGATGAGGAAAATTAAGGAGACGGACAAAACAGTTGGAAAACCGATGAGGGAAGTGTGGATTCGAATGGTATATTCACAGTTGGGCACAAGATTACGACTAGTCGTTTTGAGGAGTTTTGCCAAGGGAGCTACCGGATTTTACACTGTAACAGATTGGAGGCCTGTCACAACACGTATCATCCACCAGAACCTGTAACCACAAGGCAAAATGAATCTTTTTTCTAGACGTAATTAGCGTGTAACACTTGTTGAAAAATACATTCAATTCAAAGGTTACTCTTACAATGTGAAGTTATAATCAATTGAATGTAATAGAAAAAAAAAAAAAAAAAAAAAGAAGTGGAATTATTGAGTATATAGGATTGATTATCTAATGACAGCTTTTGGAGTCTTTTGGTTCTACTATACTCCACCATATGGGTCTCCAAGTTGAAGGCCTAGATTGGGTGCCCTGAGAAGATAGATGGGGGGTAGAAGTAGTAATAAAGATGTAATTGGGTGAAATGGTAGTTGGAGGGGAATAACAGGGGTAAAAGAAAATGTCATGTGAAATTTGAAGTGATATGCCAACTATTGTACCCTGTTTGAGTGGGGTGTGTTATTGGTATACTTACTTGACTTTACTTGGTGTAATCCTTGGATAGTTGATATGGTAGTTGACTGTACTGCTTACTGACTGTATGATGGCTCCTAGACGGCATAGATATGGTCAAAAGCAGTAAGAAACAAACAACTGACTGTTGAGAGTGCAACAAAAATTTTCAAGACCCTCTTATACCTCTTTCCTTGCTTGATAGGCTCTTATTACCAATACAGAAACATCATCCAGATGACTTAGAGCAAAACTCCATGAAGAAGTCATCCAATAGAAGAAGAGACTTGAAATGTGACTATAAAGAGAAGTAAACAACCACAATCGTCCATTGAAAGCACCGAAATGATCAATTTGGGGAATTTGGTTGTAAGTAGTGTCACACCAGTGAAACACGAACTCACCTAAAACTGTCAAAAGAGCATCTCCGAGGTCTATGGAAGCAACAGTGAGTCACGTGGAGCTTATAAAACATTACTGAGAAGTTCCTACTCCTCAATTATCTTCATTTCTTCTCATCGTACTTTTAGCAGATGTCCTCAAGAACTGTAGAGTGGGGTTTAGAAGAGGTAATACGATTGGAGGCGGGGAAAGAGCCTCAAGAGGTTCATAATATTATCAAAAGCTACTTTCCCAACTTTTCACTCTCATTTTGCTATTAGAACACCTCTTTCTCTTCACTTCTGAGTGTATCACTATTGCTGAGTTGACAAGAACGGCGATAAAACATGAGATACTTCTCATTTATACATATAGACTTGAAATTTGTTTTCAGAGTATCTCAGTTAGAATCTCCAACCCTTCTCATATTCAATTTTCCCTTTATTTCAAAAGTCCACTTTCAACCAGCTTCACTTAAGCC
>ULGT01000012.1:20783-62382 GCA_900519025.1 Yarrowia porcina
TGTAAGGACCAAGGGCTTACTAAGCGCCTAGAGATGGTCGGTCACGTGACCCTCGTGACTGTGTGTCCCAATTGGGACGTGCATGAGAATTGGCAGTATAAGGAGGAATTTTATGTATGATTAATAAGACAAGTTTACACGAATCTAAGGAACGTATCAAGAGGCCCTTTGTATCAGCGAGGATCATTAGGCTTACCGACGAACTCAAGAGTATTCCGCAGTACAGTATTGGTCGGATCTTACATAAGCAGGAGTGTCCTTGGGCGTATCTCTGGAGAGGTCTGCTTACGTAAGCCATGCAAAATATATCCTCAAGTCCATTGTTTTTGCACGGATCCTTTGTCAATTGCTACATCGCCTTTTAAAACTAGATTGTCATTCGGTGAATGTGTATGGCGGTCGTCTTATAAGAAGCAAATTCATAACAGAATTCATTACGAGTGTTTCTCTGTTGTAGTATTCTGAAAAGACAGACACGTAGAAGCAATTGAGACTATGAAACGTATCGAAAACTCTCCATAATATATCTGGGCCTTTGTAACAAAGAATAGATGTTAATGAACATTTCAGAACCAAACTTGTGCGACGGTTACTGATGTGGATCCCGAGGTGGCACAGCAAGGTATATCAAGGCATATCAAGGCATGAAAAGCGTATGAACTTCAACATGCGTACACTTGAGCATCATATACGCTTTTGAACTACATTTTGAACCGTTATATGATACCCGATACGCCTCCATGACACATATTTAACTGGCGTGGTGTTGGAATTCACTAAGGTTTGCACACTACTGGGTCAATACTAGTCAAAATAAACATGAAAGTGAATCTATATAGACGTCCCTAATAACTGAAGTGCTGCTTTCTCTTTTGCTCCGGAATTCGCACTGAAATCCTTTGTTATTTCAGTTTTTTGTATTTGATGAATTTGAACAGCAAGTCAAAACAGCCCTTATATCCGGAGGTGATATGAGAGGGGGCACTAGGGGTTATCAACTGGCTTTATTGTCTACATCAAGTCCTTTGATACTCTCTTATAACATATTTTCACGCTACCCTTGTTAATAAACTGTTGTTAGCCCCTTTCGTGACACCTTACAGCCACAATTAACAGACCAAAAATACTTATATAGAAGTCAGAACTTCACTGTGAGAGATTGCACTCTCCCGTATCTCACTAGAGATCAATCTTGCATCTCCAAACTTGAGGCAACGTAAGTTATTCATTTTTGTGTCTTTTTGTTACCCCGCATTTTGACTTCAAACAAGCCAAGCGCCTCCACCAGATATCCCAGAGCAGAAATAACCACATCATCTTAGTCTTTATGACCCAGAGATTCATGTGAAGCCGTTATTTTATTGAAATTCCGAGGTTTTTCAAAATTTCGAAAATCGGCCGTTTTGTCTGACCCGTGGTCAGGAAAACTTGTCAAAAACGCCAAAATCTGGCTTGCTGACTAAGCACAATTTTGCGAAATAACAGGCTGACAGCTTTCTAATCTATCAGAGATGAAAATTCAGAGTCGGGCAAGTAGGATGATTTCTTTAGTTCCAGTTCTGATGTTGTCTTTGTAGTTTTTTCCTCCAACAAAATCGCGAAAAAAATATTTCACCCCTGATTCAGCACTTTTCGGTTTTTTTTTATTTTGAGATTTTTAGAAAAGCTTATTTCACCAAAAGTGCCCAAGTTGTGGGAAGTTGAGAAAAAAAATAAAAAAGTCGCATGTCTGGAAAAAACAAATAGCTAGTTCAAGATGCTCCCCTTTAGCTCTTGAGTAGCAATCTGCTGTCTGTTTTCAGCTTCGCAATTTATTTCGAAAGTTACATAGGTATGAAGTTGGCAAATTGCTCTGTTTTTAATGTCGTTGTCGCGGCCTCAATATGCATCATAGAGACTATTAAGCAATATCCCTCTGCTCAGAGCTTCAAGCTCTATATCACTATTAACTTGACTGGCCTGATCATAGCCTCTGAGCAGTGTTGTGGCGGTTTGTAACATTACAAAAACTGTGTTTTGTTCAAACAGCCTCAATAAAGTCCAAACTCGATTAATGAAGTCAGATTGGAGATGGTGCGGGTCGGGGCTATCCAAATCTACCACTCTTATCTGTCTGAGAGCCACATTTCCCGTTTTCGGTTTTTTTTCTCGTTTTTCTCCGAGTTGACCGACTTTGTGTCTTTAGCCCCAATTTTAAGGTTTAGGCCTTGTCTTATCAGTATTTTTGAATTTTTCTCAAAAGTCTTGATACTCACCTTTCTGAAACTGGTAGTGGAAATGGAGTGGTTGCAGCTTCACTACTGGAGAAACAAGTGCCCCACACTACTATTTGAAGCTTGCTGATTACAAATATACTGTCGCTTTTCCTGTATGAGTAAAAACGACGGTTATGCAAGATTCTCGTTCAGCTCAAAAGTGCTAAAAATCAAAAAGTTCATGGGGTGTGGTCAGGCAAATTTTGGGAATTTTGAAATTTTTGAAATACTGTTGTTAGAGGCTTTAGAGAAGTATCACCCGGATCTTTGGAGATGTATGACATCAGTGATATAGCTGATGTACTTGTAGTACCCTCTTTTGCCACTGTCTTGCGGTTTTTCTTTAAATATTTTTTATGCAGCAATTCTGTTATTCCTTAGTCCATTTTGGGTCATTGGCCTTGTGCACTGAACAGCTGTGGCCAAAAACAGGAAAGTCCAGTTTTAAACTTGCAACGGCTTTTTTTTTTCGTGAGGAAAGGAGCAAAATATTATGATATTACTAAGGATTTTCTTGACTAAGGTTCATGGCTGAACGAACACGTTCAGTAAGCCGGCGATTAGAGAGTCGCGTGCGTGTCCGTTCATAACGATGCAGAGGGCAATGTTAAAGCATTGCAATGCTTCCTCTCAGCTGATACAATGTATGAATTACGAATAACTGGCTAAAAGTTCTTGGTCATTATTTTCACAGAAAAAAATAATAAATGAAATTGCACGAAGTTGCATATTTTCCCCCCTATTGGGATTCTGTGAACCCAAAAAATCCGCAGGACAGTGGCAAAAGAGGGTACCAGTATGTGGGTTTTTAGAGACATTTCAAAACCACGGTTTTGATTACTAATCAACTTTGGGCGGCTACAAATCTATGATTGGACTTGAAAAAGGCCTTTAAAAAGTGTCTGTAGTCACCAGCATGTATGAGACTTCCTCCCTGATACATTCTTTTTGTCTTTCTTCGAACTTTTTATCGCGTGTTATTTTTGCAGTGAGTTTGGGGCACTGAGTTTGGATAAGGCGATGAACCAAACCTTGAGGGTTATAAAAAGAAAAACAAATGCGAAATAAATTGAAATCAAATTGGACATGAATTGAAAATAAATTGGAAATAAGTCAGGTGGTTTACTGGTTTGTGCAACATCAGAAGCTGAATACCACATGTCTCAGAGGGTCTTTGTTATTAAGACTGTCTCATGAGCATGTCCCCTTAGCGCAACTGTTGGCATAAAAGATATCACTATTGAAACTAGATCAAAGTGGGCCAATATCAGTATAAGTTGCTAAAGGCATTTCACTTGCTGAGGCTCCAGTGTGGCATTTATTGACTCAGCTGTTCGCCATTATTTTCACATTTTTGAGTTATGTCCCAGACAGACATAATGAGTTGAATGAGAAAGTAGAAGCAGAGTGTGATAAAAAGAACAGCAATAATTGTACCTGTAGAAGTCAGGCTTCATTTTTCTACTGAGATTGACCCGACACTTGTACCAACAATATCTTATCTTATCTAATGTGTCTATTTCCTTGTGCATCATCCATGCACTGGGGCTCAGCAACACACAGCATTCCATCAACCAACAAGTCATCTCTTGAATCTGCAAAAGAACTCGAGAGGGGTTCATTCGACGTCGTATAAAATGAACAGGACTTTTTTATGATTGTATCCAGTTTTGCGGCCACAAACTCTGTCAAGATATACTCCTTCCATTTTGATCATGCAACAACATCTGAATGAACCCAACATATTTAAGGGCTGTGAATGGGATCTGATAATGAAACAACAGCACGAAACGGCTGGCTTCAACTGCACGACTTTTCCCACGTTCTGATTGTATATTGTACTGCCAGATTTTGACTGTCAATTTCATGAACACTACGATACTTGAACAGCTCCCTGGATGGCGAGCCCCTGAATCCTTTGCCACATCTACAAATAAAAATAATATTTTACTGCACACACGAAAAACATGTGGAAAAAGCCCGACCGTCAAAAACAAACGCCTGTTTGCCTTCTATCAGGCAGTATTGAACTGGTACTTGTCGTCTGTTTCTCTGGCAACTCACTTTGAGTGTTGCTGTAGGAGGTGGAAACAGATTACTTGTTCTTGAATGATGGATCGATGCGTTTAAGCCCACTTGAGAGAGACCCAGATGTGGAAACTGAAAACAGTTGCAAGGTATTATCCAAATTTGACAGCAATAATATCTTTCCCCACTTTAAGGAGTGGGGCATTAATCGCAGTTTCTGACCAGGCAAACGATCGTATTTCTTGCAACTACAACGAGAGTGATATCTAAATGATCACCAGGACCTTACGCTTCTACTGACAACGTCATCATCTTACTGACATCAAATCTGGACAATAAATATTAAACATTCTAATAAAGTCCACATGTGGCAAAACCTTACTCGTTCAGAACTCCATAACTGCACTAAAACCTACACACGACATACATGGCACAGAAATATGCATTGCATTCTACCAAGTTGAAGACCGCCTCCATATCGTATCGTATCCCCTCCTTTCTAATAATAGCTCCGCGTGGAGTGCATTTTACGACGCATTTACTTCCTCAAAAGGGAAATGTAGGCGAGCAACAAATCCCCTGACTTGCTGACAGTGCATAGGTGATTCCTTGTTGTCGTTTCACTGGTGTAGCACACACCTGCTTCATCATATCATGTGTTTTACCATATTTTTGTTAGAAGGCTTTCACTTCATTAGCACATATGCACTCATCGGCGATATAAGGTACGGTATTGTAAGAGGGGTTATGAAGCACAGTGGAATACCTATCTGGGAATGGTCTACTGCCAAAACATCCGTTATTCTTCAAAAAATTTATAATTTCTAGATGAGTTTTGTAGCGATTTTGCAAGACTGATTTAAGGTAGAGTTTCTGGGGCAACACCTTCGCGTCAAAGTACGCCTGAAAATGACGGTATCATCATGAGAAGCTCATTTTAGTAATCTACACTGTTGGATATATCCATACGACATTTTGATTCACCTCAAAACTGAGTTTTACACACAACATCCGCTTCACTCTACATTTTAAGACCTCAGATTCGAACTTCAAACACACCCAACATCAGCATTAGACCTCTCAGGATAAAACGAAATACACTGACAGAGTCGTAGTGCCCAAGGCTTTCCAGTAGAGCACTTTATTGGGCCCAATTCCTTAGTTTTTCAAAAATTCAAAAATTTGCCATTTTGTCTGACCCACCATCAGGGAAATTTTGAAAAAACGACCAAAATCTGACATGCTGACTAATCAAGATTTTTCAATATAACGGGTTTAGGGAAGTAAAAGTGATCATATACGAATCTTCGGAGAGAGGCGAGTCGGAATATACTAGTATTTTTCATCTTTACTGTTGTCTTTCTGGTTTTTTCTTCTAACAAAGTCGCGAAAAAAATATTTCACCCCTGATTCAGCACTTTTCGGTTTTTTTTTATTTTTGAGAATTCCAAAAAAGCGTATTTCGCCAAAAGTGCCCAAGTTGTGTGAAGTTGAGAAAAAAAATAAAAAAGTCACATGTCTGGAATATAATAAAAGCTTAGTGGAAACTGTTCCCCTTAATCTCAGGAGTAATAATCCGCTGTCAGTTACTGGATTTGTAATTTATTACAGAAGTTGTCATGATTTGAAACTGGCTGTAATGTACGTTTCTAAAATCGAAATCATAGTCTTAATATGCGCTATAGAGAGAAGAAAGTTGCACCAATCGACTTTTATCGGATACCCGTATCCCTTTATATACTTGATGCGTCTGTCACCGGTCTCTGAGTGGAATTGTGGCTGTTGGTATCTCTGGAAGAACTTGTTTTGGCGCAAACAGACGAAATAAATACCAAACTGGATATTAAATGCCAGGGTCATGATGGTGAGGGTCGGGGCTATCTAGATATACAATTCTTCAATGTCCTAGCTTCGTTTTTCCCGTTTTCGGTTTTTTTTCTTGTTTTCTCCAGCTTGCCCGACTTTGTGTCTTCAGCCAGAATCTTTAAGGTTTAGGCTTTTCTTATCTCGATTTTTCATTTTTTTCCCAAAAAGGTCGAAACACTACTTTTCTGAAAGTGGGTAGTTTGAATGAAGTGGTTGTACTGGTTTCATCACGAAAGTAAGTGCAATACGCGGGTATTCGAGGGTTTCTGATCACAAATATGCTCTTCGTTTCCTTATAATAGTATTATTGATGGAGATACAAATCTCATGTTCAGCTCAAAATGGTCAAAAATTGCAGTTTTCATGGGGTGTGGGTCAGACAGATTTTGAGATTTTCGGAAATTTCGCAATAATGGTTCTAGAGGTACAGAAGGACCTCTATCAAATTCACCGGGTTTCTAACACTTCAATGGTATGGCTGATGTCTTCTTAGCCTCATTATGTGGCCTTAGGGAAGCTTTTCTCTGCAGTGATTTTGCTTACTAATCAGCTTGGGAAAGCATTTTCTAACTGATTAGGCGTGAATGTTTTCCCCAAAAGCTGTTTATACTCATCAGTGCGACTGAAGCTTTCGCCCTGATATGTTTTTCTCCTGTTTGTTTGAAATTTTTGATCCACGTTATCTATGCACTGACTTAATGATAGGCAATGACGCAGACTTTGGGGTTGAGAAATTTGAAAAGTTAAAAAGTGCTGAAATTAAGACGAACGATTAGGTAATGGGAGTCATTAGAAGCTTGAGAGGGGTTTATATGTCCTCTGTAAAAAGTACTGGTACCTGGCGATTATTAATCTCTAATTTGTGCTTCTAGTGGGATTCAACTCTAGCAGTAAAAAGAACTAAGGGTCAAGTTGGTTAATTGGTGAATAAAAGTTGAAATGATATATAGCAAAGTTATTGAGATGTTTGTAAGCCCTCTGGTATGCTATATATCCGTTCTGGTTGCAGTTGATGTATGTCGTATGTCTTTGCTATACTAATCGCTTCTCTGTAGTCACCTTTAATGGAGACACATCATGGGCTGGAGTAATTCGATGAAGAAAAGTAACTGTCTGAAATAAGGCAGTATAAAAGACCCGTGAAATTATCACCGTTATATGATACGTATTTAGCAGCCTCTTGTAGCTGATGATTTCCACTAATACGTTTGGACGCTCTGTTATGTCTGTATACTTGGGGGACGTAAATACGACATATCGTCAGTTCGGGGAAATTACAGGAGAGTCAGCAATTAAAGCGAGAAAAGTAACTCAAGACATTCACATGTCTACTAAAAATCACCATATTCTACCTTAGTGGCCTTCGGTATCTTTTTTCTGGCGTTGGCTCTGCTCTGTAAACATCAAGATGAGAGATCGACATCAGGTTAGGGAATAAGCTAAATAGAGATATGAAAGTTGAAAATATGTACAAGAAGATATCAATAATGATTTTCCTGAGTTGATAGTGAAAATAGGTTAGTTTTTTTTATACCTGAGAGGTATATTTTGACAGCATGCTCATGTTATGTACCGTATGTATCACTTGTAGAGGCTGCTACCATATTCGAAGATTAGATATTCTGTATGAAGAATTTAAGCTAAAAATGAGTAGTATGAAGAGTCCAAAGGGTATCTTAGAGCTGACTTTAGATAGTAAATCACTTCTTCTTGTTCTCAGCAGTTTCTAAATATCCACATTCTAGACATGCTCGTTCTGGATGCTGTGTCAGTAACGTAAATGTGGAATAAAAGCTGAATCCTGGCAATATACGAAGATTAGGGCAGTAATACAGACTGAACAGCACTATTGCCTACTTCTTACTAAGACTGGAGGTTCACTAGAGCTTCAGTTTCTCCTTCTGTTAACTCTAACTCTTGCAATGAAGAAGAGAAAGGCACAAGTGAAGTAGAAGAACAAGAACGTTGAATTGATAGACGTGATGCTACAGCTCTTAGTTGGCCTACTGATTTCTACTTTTATTGGTATATTTCTCACTTTACTGTGCTCACTTTACTGTGGGTTAATAATATTGAGAAAACCAGCAGAGACAGGGAGCGACTAAGTGGCGAAGAGAAACTGAAATGAAGTAAAAGAACACCTCAGAATGTTCAAAGAGCCAATATTGTGCTGTAATCAACATAATTGTGTATGTAGGTAAGTTTAGTACTTCTTTTTCTAAAAAGCCCCAGACACATCTTAGGAGCTAGGAGAGAACAACTTGATGAATAGAGGAATAAAAGATAAAAGTAAGAAAAATAATACGCTAGAAATATTCTTTATATATTTCTGTAGGTAATTCAGAGCTTCTTGTAGTTACTGGCTATTTTCTATATAGTTTCTCGCTCGGTTCCATAGGCATCAAAAGTTGAGATGCAGCTCGTTCAAGGATAGCTCGCATAAATAACCGATAAAAGCTGAAACGAGGTCGAACGAAGTAGCCATCACATTATATATGGCTCAGTATACGTTACTGAGCGTTTTTCTTAATAGTTTAAAGCTTTCTACACTGTATCTAACCATCACGCCGAAAACATGATTGAGAGTAAAATATCATGGGTCTGGATAACCTGATAAATTCATGATTCAAAGTTGAACTGAAGTGATAAAAGTGGTTCATTGCAGCCATCAAGTCCAACTATAAGTACCTAGAAACTTTTTAACGTCTCTGCTATATTATAAAGCAATATTCCTGTCCAGTTTGTGAGCATTCGGTATGAGACCAAACTTACCATAAGTATAACTCAGATTTTTGTAAATCAAAGCTGAAACCAAAAGCTTTGAGAGTGCATGTTTCTTATTAATAACAAATAGAAGTGATCAACTTATCTTTTATTGTCCCTAGTAAGTTTTTTATAGCGGTATTTCCTCTTTTCTGCTGACTACTCACGCAGGGGCTAAATGCATGTTTAGAGATAACTCATCTTTCGGTAAGGAAATAAGTAAAGAAAGTTGAGAGTGACGCCAAGAGTATCTTACAGGCTCTAACTATTCGATGCACCACTAGTTTCGGTTCCTGATATCTATTAACCCTGCATATACTAGCCTTGGTGAACACCATAAGGAGACAGAACTCGGATGTTAGGAATACTCGGTTATCTAGCGATTAAAAGATGTTTTAAGGCAGTAAACCAGACTTGGGATAATTTATTTATGTCTAAAAACACATTAGTCTACTCCATTCCATTGCTGTCGATATATTAGTTCTAATTGTAGTGTCTTCATTTCAGCAAGATGGTCAGAGCTAGGAACAAATGAACATACTGACAAATCAAAGTTCAAATGACGTTAAAGAAGAGCTCTGACACGTTCAAGCAGTTCTAAATAAGTTGTCAAACCTCTTTCAAATGTCACAAATATCTTTTCTAGTGCTACTTTTTTGTTTTGCGTGAGCTAATAAAAATGCACGCGTCGCAATAACTAGGCATGGCGACCACAAACTAAGCAGGACAATGCGCTTGGAACTTTGGGATTACTTTTATTGTGATATTGGCCAGTATACTTTCCTGCTGGTATAAACTGTCGTTCCGTTATGTCTTTCTTCTCAGTATGGTAAAGGGAGACCATACTATCACCCAGGTGTAGCTCCAATTCTTATGAGAGAAAAGCTGAAATGAAGTAATAGACGTAACCCCTGATACTCTTTAAGGCTACTAGTAGAGGATTGGCTCCCTTTTCTTGCCCCAATGTATTATATTCCTACCTATTAGGGCTTCGACGAAAGAGACAGCGTGCAGGGGTAGAAATAACTCGATGATTGGAAGAAAAAGTGGGAAATATGTCTGATGAGTAGCAAAAACCGCTCCTGATACTCAATAGTGTCTAACAGACTACCTATGGACATCTCTTGTAGATGGTAAGATTGCATTCATGTTTCTGAAAATACTGATGATTAAATAATGAATAGATGGAATATATCGATTGATACTAAAATTAGACAAGAAGAGTTGGAAGAGTTCGACTACACTCTACAGTCTGGTATACTACCCCAGCTCACTTGTTTCTGCAGCTTGACTGAATCACTGCTGTGATTTCCTCTTGTGTGTATCATGATTGAGAGAAAAAGATAGACTGTGGTGAGTCGAGTAATGAAGGAATTAAAGTGTAAAGAAAGAGATATGAGAGTCCCTGAATGATCTTGAAAATTAAATGTAAGCTCTCAGCACTGGTTGTTTGTGCTCAGCTGAAGTTATACTACTCTACGCTAATCTTTCAGCAAGTTGGATGTTGAGACAGAATGGAAGCGTAGGGATAACTCGAATAAATGTTAGATAAAAGATGATAAAAAGTACTATAAGTGGCGTGGGCCTCTTGTAGAACATTGGCAGTTCATAAATGTTTATAGCTTAAAACACTGTCGTATTCCTTTCTTTCAGTTGTGTAAGAATGGTAATTGAGAGGTCAACATCACGACCGTTGTAACTGTTCTAGGAGAAAAGCTGAAATGAAGTATGAACAAAGCCCCATAATACACTTGAAGGTAGCTGCTAATGGATCAACCACTTATTGTGTCTTTATTATAGTTATTCACTGATGTTTTCTCTGTTTTCTCAACATCATATGTGGAGAGACATGTTGCGTAATGTAGGAATTTCAGGTATAGCGAAGAGAAAAAATGAAATAAACCAGGATAATGACTTCAAGGCTTTTTTAACACCATTATTGTTTCTTTTAATAGCTCCATCTGTTGCTCCTATAAGTTATAGCTTTATTTGTTCCTGTTCTGCAGTGTCAGTGTTTGACAGACAAAACTCAAGAGAGATATATCGATTAAATAGCATTGAAAACATGAAACAAAGTAAGAAAAGATGCCCATGACATTCAAGCTACTGGTACTATTTTATTGCGATTTGGCTCTTTAGACTATCTTTTTTCTTCAGTATATCTTCAATCACCTCTTTTGGAAGTATCATAAGTGTGGAGACCAAAAGCATAAGAAGTTATAATTCGGTTTTTCGCGTATAAAATTTGTATGATAGAATAACAAGAGTCTCTTAGCAATCTGGGCAACCATTAGTAGGTTCCTGGCCAGTTTTTGTTCTCCCTAGTCAGTTATATTTCTATATTTCCCTGTTCTGCCAGTAATGTAGGTCGAGATAAATTTCACGGTTACAAATAACTTGATGAAATGGCAAAGAATGGGTCATTTAGAAATAAAAAGATTACTAGGAGTAACATATTAGTAAACACCAGATTACTATTCACTTATTACTGTTGCTGGCAACTTTCATATCGTTTTGATTTGCTTTCCTGTCATCTTCGCATGTGTGAGACGAAACGCAATCGCGAAGATAATGCGATTGAGTATAAAAATTTAACGAATATAAGTGATGAAAAACACTCTGATCACTCTTGTAGGTGAAATACTGATGTTTGCTATTTCTTAGTACAGTACGTAACTTATATCCGTCATGATCGGGTGCTGTTAAACAATGGTGTGATAATTGCAATGATCTATTTAAGAGGAAAACCAAATTTTGGAAAATAGTGACAAAAAGTTAGTATAATGGCCCCTACCGGACACGATTAGACAATTGTTCGTTATTAGCTGACATTATTATCGGATATATCTCAGTCGGTGAGCACTAATGATTGGGAGAAAAGGAATATACCATGGAATAACTCGAATAAATGACACGAAATTGTTGAACTGGACTAGGGGAAAAGGAGTATCACACTTTTGAGGGCCTTGGAATAGCATGGGTGTAGTTCTTGTGTCTCATATATGTATTTTCACTGTATTCATCTGTATTCTGAGAGCTCCCTTGAGAGACGTGTAAAGTAGGTGGAGGGACAAGTTGATGAAATGATCAATGAAAGCTATAAAGAAGTAGAATAAAACACTCATAACATTTATGCCGCTTAATACTATAGCTTGACCAACTCTTTGTAACATCTCCTACGTTTTCCTGGTTAATTTGCCTCTACTACTTCAACTTCGACTGAGAGACAAATATCTTGAGCTGGAGAGAGCCATTTTAACAAAGATCAAAAGCTGAAATGAAGAAGGAAAAGAAGTCATAGATACTTATTATAGCTATTAGTATTGTATTATCAACTTGTTTCTATTTTTTCGACTTATTGGTACAGTATTTCTGTCATTCTGTGCGCACTGTTGAGAAGAATAAAATGAAGGTGCCAGGATAACTCGAAGAATTAGAGAAGAAAAGAAGAATTAGAAAAACTAGATCGACTCTTGGAAATAGTTGAAACTAAACAGCTGTGAAACAACACTCTTTTACATCACTGGTCTATAGTATCACCGTAATTATCTCACATCCAAGCATCAGAGGTTAAGGAGTAAAACCCAGATCATGAGATGACTTGACTAAAGATGGAAAAAAGTTGAAATCAAGTAATAAAAAGTTCTATGAATGTGTATTTGGCCTGTGCGAGGGAAAAAACTCTTCTTTATTCAAGAAGATGACTTTACTGCTACATTTCTTGCACATCTATGCACGGCTAGTAAAGTAAAAAGCTATGGACGACAATGACTCGATAAATCATAGAATAATGGCTGAAATGAGAGAAAAACAAAAGTCTTAACGAGTAATAATTAAGTATTGGTAGTTAAATGTGTACTTGTTATAGTCCCTGGTGTAATATTCTCCTGTATATCTCTCTACTGATAGCATCTGAGTTTGAGAGGCTACTCGGAAAGTGGGTAAATCGATTAGCCAGTAAATGAGACCTCCATAAAACTATGATAGAGTGCTCAGGATGCTTTTATGACGTTTTAGAATGTCACACTGAACACTGTTGCTGTTACTACCACTTTTTGGTACAAGTAATTGAGTTGTAGGTATCATGATCGTAATGTCCAAGTACATATACAAAGAAGATATCGGTATTTTGAGAGAAATAAGTTGAAAAAGAGTACAGAAGGAAATGAATAATGCTCTTCACAGCTGCTAGTAGATCACCGTTAGCTGTTTCTTGCTCTAGATATATATTTTTACTATATTTTCACTTGTTCAGTGATAGAGCCCGGATGCAGGTGATGGCACAACTGCGGAAGATGATAGATAAAAGCTGAAACTGAGAGAAATAGAACCAAAGCTATGTTTTTTACAGCGGCTGGTGGACCAAAACCAACTTATTGAGTTCTCTGACAGGTTTTGATCCCATTTTCATCACTATATTGTGAGCATCGGTATTAGGATGACAAACAAAGGGGGAGACATGAGTGAAATTCAACAAGCAAAAATAATAGGAAAAAGGGACAAGCAAATCATAACATCTAGGAAGTGTACCATTGTACACTAGTACTTCCTAACAGCCTCCATTCACCTTTAATTGTACATTTATCCAAGTTGTCTCAAGCCTGCATTTCATGGCGCTGACAGGAAAGTGTTAGTTACAAAGATATTGACTGCCATAATCAACAAGAGACCAATAATTACTTATACTTATTATTATAAGTTTGAAACATAACTGCAAGCTCTACACCCTACTTATTTCAATTAAAATATTTTTTCTCTTAAAAAAAAGACAATCGTTCATACACGATGAGAGTTTTATGTTGAGGATTCGATAGGGTGTATGGTAGGAGCTTCAAGAAATCGTTTACCAATTGGTATAAGTTATGATAACAATAAGATCTAGTTACATCTCTTTACATCTGCTTATTATCCACTTTATCTAGTTGTGCCTGTCAATTTTTATTGTTCCTGTAGTTTATAAAACAGAGAGAAATCACTGAGTAAAAATAATCCAGAGACATCAATGAGATATTGAGTATTTGCTTCTATTCGGTAAGCCCGTTATTAGTCACTTTTTGTACTTCTTTTCTTTCACTCCTTCACCTTTTCAAGTTGTTCCAACCCACAATTTGTATTCCTCTATACACGATAATGACAGAACAGAGATGAATGTAACGATATCATGATTGAACTGCGAAGAAAGTGAAATATGGTACTCTAAGTACTCTTGCAACGCAGTGAGCAAATCTCTGTTTTTCATTCCACATTTATTCATCAACCGATCGACTTTCCCTGGTACCGTACTAAATGTTGTCAATCAACAAGGTCCACAGATATATTTAGCAGTATTATCATCCAGGGACTCCCAGAAGTAGACCACCGTCTATCTTTAGCATTAATAACTTCTATAAGTATCACATCTAACAACCATTCAACTTTTCTTCTCCTCTTTATTCAGTTATCCGCACACCTGCATGTTGTCTCTATCAATTGTATCCACAGAACAAATGAAATTAGCAGTGATGCAATGATATTACACCCAAATGTTCTCTGGAGCGGTATAAATGCCTGTGTAATATCTGAAGCTCCACTCCCTACTTCATTTGTGCCTTTAACTTGAGTTATCCCTGCAGCCACATTTATCATCCATCTTAGAGAGTGACAGAGAAGAGAAATTCGCAGTAGTTCGAGTAATAATAGCAAATAAAGGCGACCAGCTTCCCTTAACAGTCCTACTAAAGATCTTTATTGTCTCATCCTACTTCATTTCAATTTTGCTTGCCATTTAACGAGCTATCCCAACATTAAAATTTCATCCCTCCTTTGAGTTGCAAGAAAAACACAGAGCAATTGGCGTATTTTAGATATTCGAGACAAGAAGAGTATTTATTTACCTAGTAATATCTACCAGTAGCGTTATGGACTTCTTGTCTTATCCATTATCACCTTTTTTTCAATAACTATCGAGTTATGCAACGCCATATAGACTTGTCTTATCAACGATGCTAACAGAAGAGGGGTAAATTCAACAGTGAAATGTACCAACTACAATCAAAAGTAGTCAGAGGTACTCTATACACTTTCCCAGATGTCAAAAATATCTTAACTTACTTGAGTTCAGCTTTTCTATGTCATTTATTTAGTAATCCTATAAAACCTGCCATTGTTCACATCTAAGATGCTGAAAGAAGAGAGAGCAAAGCAGTATATGTTCAACTCAGTGGCAACAAATACTACCGGTACTCCAAAATGTCTTAGCAGCCTATAATAACATTAAGAACAATTGTTGTTGTCTATTACAACTTTTATCATTCCCTTTACGGAGCTATGCCAGTCCATGATTTTCCTTTCAACTTATGATGGTCACTGAAACGATATAAACGTCACAAAGAGACATTCTAGCTGGAATAAAACGTAATCTGCTGTTCCATGATGCTTTGAAAGGCGTACAAATCTCTTGGTTATGCTCGCATTCTAATTTTATCCATCACTTAGTCTACTTATTCCTACATTAGCGGCTCCACCAGCCAATGATGTAAACACAACAGAAACAAATGTGACCCATTTCTACTAAAGACTGCCACTCTTACAATACTAGCTTAATCAACGTTCAGATTTTCTACGTCAATTTTGCCAGTTATCCGTAGGCCTACTACCACCTCTCCAATAAATGAATTGTTAACAGAACAGCTTATAAGTATTATTTTGATATACCAGAGACAAACAAATGCTTTAGTTATCTTCTATGATCTTTAAATCGTAACTCCTACCTCTTTTATCACTTAATTTCAGCTTATTGTTCTCCAAATTTCTAAGTATACCTGTACACGATTATTGTACCCGCCTGCACAACAGTAGTGGAGATAGTTGTAGCGAAGATTCATAATTATAGCTGACAAAGCTGCCCTTACAATTAAGGCTAAATGAAAGTCGTGAATGCTTTTAATTGCTTCATTTCAACTTATCTTTGCTGATTTACCAACTTCTCGTTTTTTAGCTTGACTCTCAATCTCAAACGCTTACATCATAGGAATGAAGATAGCAGTGGTAAGCTACTGAAATAAACTAAAATGTTATGCTACACCATACTAGCTACCGGTACTCAAATGTCTCCAAGGTTTCATGTTAGCTCATTAGATCTTCTTTTCCACCATTAAATCAAGATGTATATTCCTTTTCATGTAAGCAGCGAACAGAACAGTGAAATACATGCGTATTTTATACTAGGGGATGAGATGAATGGTCAACTACCCAGTACCAGCTTCTAGAAGTGTTATGGACTTCTCATATCACCATAACTTTCTCGCTTCATTTTAACAAGTTGTTTCAATCATGGTTTGGCCTCTCATTAGGGTGTAGGGTGCTCACAAAACAGAGAGAAATACTATGAAGAAAGCTAGCAGAGACATTAGTGAGCTATGTATTATTCACTTGTTGCTATAATAGAAGTCACTAATAGCAACAGTTCACTTCCTTACAACTTTTATTTCTCATTGTTTGAAGTTATCCCCACTCACGATATCTGCCCATCTAATGATGCTTACAGCAAAGAAGTAAATGAAGCAGTAGTAGGTAACAACTGTAGAGAGAAGTATCCTGTCACATATATTCAGGGTTCTTAAAGCCCACGAGTAATTTGTTTCTCTTGGATCGCTGCTTTTAATTGCTTTTCATTCCAGTTATCCTACGTTTGCATTTGGTCTCCCCAAAGGAGATGCTGACAGAGAGTAACGAGTAGGGAATACTTCGAAATGACATCAAAATGGTGTACGTACATGTAATTAACGATTAATAGCGCCATATAAGACTCTTTTTCTATTTTATTTCAGCTTTTTTCACTTAATATTCGAGGTATCCCTAATCTTGAGTTTTGTCATACTACCCATGGCTACCGGTACTGAACTGAGAAAAATGGAGCAGAACTTGAGTAAAGAGACATGAAAAAGTGTCAAAGGATGTGGTGAGAGCTTGTTTATTGTCCTTGCCCACATATGATCACAGAGGAGAGGTGAGTGAAGCAGAAAAACCTGCAATATCCGACAAGAAGTTTGCAAGTGGAACATAATGACTACATTAGGTGTCCTGAGCTTCTCATTCTACTCTATTCAGCTTTTATTCGTTAATTGACCGACGAATAAAAGACGCCTTAGTTTTTGACAAACCTCAATGCTCACAGAACAAGGAGAAATACTGCAGTAAAAAGTACCAGGGACTTCCAAAATACGTAAAGTAGTGCTCAAATATCTATTTAGGATGTTTGATGTTACTCATACGACTTCCTTTCAGCTTTTGTCTTTCAAATAATGGAGATTCACCTTCCCCATAAAGGCTCACTGTTCTGACACAGCACAACAGAGATACTGAGACCGATAAAAGATGTCTGAAGTGAAAAGAAGTACACAATAGTATAGAGATAGCTATTTTTAGTGCGATGGTTAACTTTTTTCCGTTTTTCCCTACATATTTTTGCAAATATCCCAATTTATCTCCCGCTTCAAGGTTATATCCAAACCTCAAGCAATAAAACAGAGGGAATGTGATTTCAAGGATGTCTGAAAGCGATAAAAAGAACCCAATAATATAAAGCTACCTGTCAATACTTTAGTGAGAAGCTTTCACTGCCACAAGTAGCTTTTATTTGTCAATTTTCAACTATTTAGTCTGCTTCATTGTGGTGAACATCATGCTGTCATCATCATTGCGCGATAAAGAGCAACAGAAAGGGCTAGTGACACCAGTGACTTCTTAGTTGCTTTCAGATAGGCCATTGGATGATTAAAAGCTTTTAATGTACTCCATTTTCAGCTTTTATAGGCCATATCATTGAGTTATTCAAATCTATGAGGTCCTTTCTCTACCTACGATACTTTCAGGACAGAGCTACAGGAACCAGTAATGCAAATGAGTACTATCAATGAGGTAATTAAAGCAATAAAAGCTATCTGAGCTTGATTAAACTCTCATCCCTTTTGATTTCAGGTTTTATTCGTTGATAATACACTCCTCCTCACGCCCAGGTTTTGGTTTCCCAATGGGGACGACAGAATAGAAAACTATACTACAGTTATGGGGACTGGAAATAACAGCAGGTAGACAACACCATGGTATTGGCTAGAAAAACACTATAAAGGTCTCATATTACGCTGTTTCAACTTTTCACATTGAATTGTTCCAGTCATAGTATTCACCAGAACAGTCTTTCGGTCTAATGCATACAAAGAAGAGAGGAATACAAGGGAAATTCTACAAGAAACTCTTATAAGTGGTTCAATGACTAGTAGTAGCTAGCAGTAACGTCTATGTTATCTCTAATTGACTCTTTTCAGCTTTTCTTCATTACGCAATCGAGTTCTCACAACACTTACATCTTGTCTCCCCATCAGAGACTCCAATGAAAACCAAAGTCACTGAAAATCAGCTCAGTGACAACTGGTACTTTTCAGTATTTACTAATAGCCCTAAAAAATGTTGTAAGGTTGATCCCACTGATTATTTCTTGTTAAATTCCGCTTAGTATTCGAGTTACCCGAGATCCTGAGTCTCGCCTTTCCATTATCTATCAGAATAGATTGAAATATACTAGTAAAAACTTACAAGTGACAACGTAAAGTCATGAGATGTACTTTAATAGTGCACTGAACACTTTCTGCAACTTCTCTTACTCCATTTGTGTGCTTTGATTGCTTCACTAGATGAGATATTCCAAAAACGAAGAACTCTCCCAGTAGCCACAGTTCAAAAAAAGGGTGATAGTAGCCCTAATATATACTTATTGGTAGTAAGATGCTGCTAATAAAGATGTAATACCTATAAGGAGTGGCATATACAAGTTCATCCGGTTATTTTCTGATTTTGTTTGTCATTTATCGACATGCGTACCTCCAAAGTTTGTCTCTTCAACTATGAAGCTCACAGATTAGGAAGAAGTACAGCTATTACCTACTAGTGATACCCGAAGGTAGCCAGTTGTGTATCATAGGCCTTATAAAACATCATAAGGCTCTTATTCTACAAAACTACAGCTTTTCTTTGTCATTTTTCGTTTTTTTTCCCGATTCCCCGATATGCTTCATACCATTCTGATTGGGGATGAAGTAAAGAAGCACAATATGATGTTACTGGCTACAAATAATGCTTTGAGAGCTACTAACAGCTATCAGATTCATCCTGCACCTCTCAAATCTCTTCATTTCATCTTTCCTCTTTGATCTATTAGGTTATCCCAATTTATGGCAATTGTGTCTCAATTGGTAATGCTGGCAGCAGGAAGTTGTATGGGGTATAGGCAAGTACCGCGCAAACAAAGGCAAGAGGCTTCAAAATTATAGCATACTAAACGCCTATACCTCTTTTCTAACTTCATATTGGCTTTTATTCGGCAATCAAATGACTTATACCTACGAGTATACGCCTCTTGACCTTCGACGCACATAGATTGGACATAAAAACAACGTAGGGATACCTTAGTAAAAACTAGTAGTACTAAATCTTCTATAAGTAGTCATCAAGAACATTAGAAACTTCTTTCATTACTTAATTTCAACCTTTTTGTTCCTTCCATTGAGCTTTACAACTCAATGCTTCTCACTGTATCTGTCACGATCACACAAAAGAGATGAATTTAGCCAACATACATTCACATGGCTTCAATAAGTTGCTAATATTACAATATAATCCAATAAACATATATTTAAGTCTTTATTTCGCTTCAGTTCTACTTTTATATAACATTTCGTCGATGGTTCCTACACCAGATTTTTCTTCATTAATCAAATATATTCGGAATAGAGATAAACGTGACAAAAAAATAACTACAAGTACTTGTAGGCACACTAATGAGATATCAATTTGCGTATTAATAGCTATATCAAACCGCATGAGCATTTGATTTGACCCATTGCCGGCGTGTTCTTCAGATACCGGTAGTGAAGATCTCTACGCACGCAGTGTTTTGTGCGTTTACGAAGCTAGCAGAACAGCGAGAGATACAGTAAAAAACACAATTGAGACGCGAGTAAGCAGCCCATTACATAGTAGCAGCTATTTCAATTGAGACTTCAAAAATTACTTGTTTTCCGCTTATATCCCTCTATACATCGAGTTCTGTCTGACAGTGATTTTGCTTCCCCATCAACCATACTTATAGTGGATGTGAAGGTAGCAGAAATGGTCATCAATCACAAGAGGAGAAGTTTATATTACTATAGTAGTCTGAAATGCATTCTAAGCGTTTCTAATTACTTCAAAATATCTTTTTTTGTCTTTAAATCGATGTTCCGATGCAGACTATATGACTCAAAATCCAAGTTGCTGACAAAACAGGGTGCAATACAGTAGTAATACGTAGGGACTAAAGTAAGTGTCAATTTATCTTTTTAGCGCTCTGGAAAACATGTTTCACCTTTCAAATGTCTTTGTTTCATCTTTTTTCTCTCTTATATCTTGTTACCACCAGCATGAACAGCGTACCTTCCTGACTATGCTCAAATAACACGGGGTAAAATGCAAAGGCGAGGATATCCACCAGAAAAAGATGGCCAGTCGCACAATATCAGCTGGCTAATTACTCTGGGGCTTTTTTTTTACCTGATTTCAGCATTTCTCCGTGAATAAGTCGAGTCGTGCCTAACCCAAGCACTACCCCAGCCCATTATACTTGTAGAAGAAGATAAATACTGTAAGTGTACGGAAAGGAGAAAAAATATGTTTCTCCTCGCCTAGTACAAGTATCTACTGTCTCAAAACATCTGAACTTCATCTTCACTTAATAACAACTGATATACCCCCTCGATTGAATGATTCCGGGGCCTAAGTTTTTTCACTACTTGTACTTACAGATCATATAAAGACGTATGAATATCATACTAGCGACAAAATAAGTATACATGTGACTTGAATATAGCTCCCTTTACTCTTTCCGCAATTTTATCCACTCCTTTCATACTTTTATTCTACGAAAAATGCTATTTCAGCCTCCAAGCTTTCTCCCACTTGTTGAAATGCGGAGTTCCGGCGAGACTGTGACTCTAATATACGTTTCGTAGTTGCCAGAAGTATCTAATCTGATATTCAATCTTTATAGATGTCACAGACCATTTTTTTATACTTCTTTTCAGCTTTTGTTCGTGAGTCAATAACTTATTTCTACCCCTGCACTAAGTCTCCCCCATGAAGATTACAGAACAGGAATAAAGAAGCAGTAATACAAATTGGGTACACAAAATGGTATTCAGCTGTCTATATATAGCCGCAAAAACATCTTAAGATTAATCCAGTACTTCATTTCAACTTTTCTCGCTAATTGTGCGAGTTATCTAAAGCCCAGGTTTCGTATTTCATTCCATGATGCTCACATATCGTAGAGAACAACAGCATAATAAGTACCAGAGGCCGTTAAGTTCGATCTCCAGCTCAGTATATCTTAGTGAGATCCCCTTAAAAAATTTATATCTACGTCAGTTCGACTATTCTTCGTGGATTAATCGACTTATTCTAACGTCTGATATTTGTCCCCCTCCACGTTCAGGAAGGAATATAGTAGTGGCGCAGGCCAGAAAAATCATGAGGCTCTTTATTATCTTTCAATAACTGTCAGAAACGTTGCCAGTATCTCATGTTTTCTAATTTTATCTTATTGTTATCGATAACTCGAGTTTCACCAAACCGGTAGATGTCGGCACATCAAGAAACGGACGGAAGAGGGGGAATAGAAGTGTAAGTGATACCTGCGTACAACAAAAAGTTATCAGCTGCAAAATTATTGCTCAATAAAAGCCATGGGCATCTTTTCCTACTCCATTTCAGTTTTCCTCGCTATTTAGGCCAACAAACCTTTCAGCTGGTTGTCTCAATATTATGAGTCCACACAACAGAGATGAAACCAGCTATAGAATTAGAAAACAGTGACAAACTGGGAATACATGGCATAAAAAATAGTTGAAATAATATCTGAGATAATTTTTTTTACTTGGTTTGTGCTTTTATAGCTTCATTTGAAGGGTTAACCGAGGCACTGCCTTTACCCCACCTAACAGTGCCTACCAATGGAGAAACTAGAGCTCTACTATATGTTCAGTGAAAGCGAGAAGATGCAAATCCAAAAATATGAGTCTGGTCAGCTCTTTGCTTCAGTTCTTATATGTCTTTACAGCTTTTTATCTTCATCGTTCCAAGCTATTATTTACCAAGGGCGTTCGTCTCCCATCCAGGACGCTGACAGAGAAGATATATATACAGTAGTTTTGATGTCAGCAACTACAAAGTGTAGTCAGCTAAATATTACAAGTAAAATATTGCTGTCATTCTGAGTGGTTTATGTCATTTGAATCGGTCATCTAAATGTCAGTTTATCGTGTCGTCCCTACGCAGGCAATCTGTTCCTCCGTGCTGCCGACTTACGAGAGGAAAAATACAAGAAAATCATATACGATGGAAAATAAAAAGTAGCCATATATCAAGAACCGGTAGCTTAGAGAGTCCCAGACTGTTTATCGTCTTTTATTTCATCTTTTATTCTTCCACTTATCGATTTTTAACAACCGTTACTTCCGTCTTCCCAATGACACATACACAAATGAGAGGAATACAGTCCAATAATGTACAAGTACTATAGACATGAGGAAGCTGTTAATTACCTACAAGTTACAAGCTTAACTTTTATTGGCTACTTTATAGTATTGGTATCTGTTTTTATTCTGCTATTAATCATGATGTTCAGTTCATGATATATCAGCCCATCCATGATGCGCATAGAAGAGTGGTAAGTATAGCTGTGGCACATGGTAATCGGAGCAATAGATAACCAGTGGTACCGTATTGGTTTAATCAGCACCGTTGGACCGACTTATCCCTATCATTGCTTTGACAGTTGATCAAGATGATCTGTGATGTTGATAGGCAAGAGCTCAAGAGTAATAAATTCATACTGGCTCTACAAAAGGTACTTATTTCTAGCTGTAATGAGTGATACATAGCTTCTGGGTCTTCTTTTCTACCACATGTCTACCTTTCTTGCTTCACTCAGCGACTAATTCCTTCAGCTGTCCCCCACCATCACCAATGCTGAGCTGCTGTTTCAACACCAATATACATCTGGTGGCAGCAAAAAGATATTACAAGTAGTCACAAAGTTTAGTACGGTATAAATAACAGTAATGAACAATTGATTCTACTTATTTTCTACTTTTTTCCGTCAATTGATCGATCTATCTATACGTCTATGTTTCTCCATCAATGAAGGTCACGGTACATGTTGAAATACGGTAGGAAAACATATTAGGGACACAATAAGCAGTCCAGTCTCTAACGATAATCTTCAAAAACAAATCGGGTCTCATTCAAGATATCACACTGGCTTCCTTCGCTTAATATTCGGGTTCCAAAGTCAACCTCGACCTGGGATGCTTACAGAAAAGAGAAACGTCATAGATATGGGCGTGTGATGATGAAGAGCTTTTTGATATTCATAAGACGCCTTTAGTGTAGTCAACAACACTCTTTTTTGTCAATGTTCAGCTTTTATTCTACAATTTATCGAGTGGGAAGTCCCAGATGTTTTCTAGTCGTCAATGTCGCTGCCACAGCAGTGGTTATATAACAGTAAAAGATAGCCAGGAGAGATATAAGGTGCTCATTCGCAAATATATTAGTTTACTGTAGACCTTGAAACTTTTCATTTGTTGCCATTTAATTTTCTTCGCTATTTAATCAACATCTCCCTACACCTGTATTCTGGCTCTCAATCGATGATGCTTAAAACAGTGGAAATACGCCCAAATCACGAATCAGTAACAACCTGAAACACGAATGATCCTGGAAGAGCTCTTTAATTGTATTGGGTCTTTTTTTCTCCTTCATCTACGCTTTTCTTGTTTCATTAAGTGAGATATCCACATCTCCAAATCTTCCCTAGAAACCCAGTGGCGACAGATGGAGAAACCATGGGTGGGTAAGCCTATAGACCGAGGTAGAAAGCGTCAACTGAACATTTGACGCTTAATAAATGTCCTGGACTTCTTTTTCCAGTCGATTCCAGCTTTTTTTTCGTCACTTAATCGAATTCACCCTACATATGGATTTCCTCGCTCCAATTACGAAGCTCACATAACGGGAGGAATACTTTTGTGAGACACAATTATACAAGAAGAAGCTTCAAATACACTACTGTAGCAGCATCTACACTCAGCATTCTGGGTCATATTTCTTACTTGGATTCAGCTTTTTGGCCAACGTCTCGATATAAACCTGATAATGGCTTTCCCTTCCATTTACCGGACTCACATAAAAGGAGAAAATGTGATAGTAATAGGTAGAAACTGCAAGTAAAAAGTTATTCATCACAAAGCAGTCCCTTTTGTTAATTTGGGCGTCTTGTCTTACTTCGTTTCAGCTTATCTCTGTTACATTATCGAGTTGTTCGAGGTCTCAGTAGCCTCTTGATCTCTGAGCTTGCAGTTGAGAGAGATTGATAGCATTAGAGCATATCAAAAACTGAATAAATTCTCTTTTCTTTTTTGTGGCTTGCTAAATGTATTAAATATCTTATCTCGTTCGATTTGGACTTTCTTTTCCATTAATGAGGTGCTCTTATGCCTACGTTTTACCCTTCACCCGGGTGCTGACAGAACGGAGATATGTGTAGGAGATGTAAATGGTAAGGTTAGTGGTATACTTTAAGCACCGTTTATTTGATACCAACTCCCTCTTTGTATCTTGATTCTACTCCATTTCAGCTTTTGTGACTCGTTGTATCGAGTGGTACTAATCGTATTTCTTGTCTACCGGTAGGCCCTTCTTCATGGTGAACACAGTGGAAAAACCATTACAAAGCCTATTAGAAACTTGAATAACTTCATTATTACCTATCGATAGCAGTTAAGACTGTGATTATCCACTATTCACACTTCCCTCAGCTTTTTTTCCGCAATCTATCGTGTTATGCAGACCCATTTTCTTGCCTCCATACATGATGGTAACACGTCCGAGGTAGATGTAGCGTCTTAGAGCACGGTACCCATGGCAGCGAAAAGTTGCTATTCAGGTATTATAGTCACTCAATGGCCCAATCGGCATCTCATACTACCTCTTTACAACTTTTCCAAACCATTACGTCGAAATACTCGGAAGTGTGCTCTTGTCCTAAATTCAAGTTACTCACAGAACATGTAAAAGCACAGAAATAGCATATAACTAATGAAGAATTACTACTGTAGTATGTTTCATATTAATAGAAGAGTTTTAGGGTACTCTTCTCTTAGACAGTTTCAGCTCTTGTCTCTCCAGTTATACCTGTGCACGGTTTTTTGGTTTTTCCAAAGCATACTTTCAGAAGAGAAAGATAACTACAGTACAAGTACAGTCGCTGCCGTATGTACTGAGGTTAAATAGACTGAATTTAATAAATGATTTTTTTTAAAAAAAAAAGAAAAGATAAAGCTGGTAAACTTGCCCACTGCAAATTAGTGTTGAGTATAGCACAATAAACCCCTGGTTAACATTATTTGTGTTAATTCTTACTTATATTCTGCTGTTTAGTATCAGTATTCAGTGACTCGACTCTGTTCAGACCTAGAGGTTCAACTCTCACCTGTGAACTTTTGCAAATGAGATTAAATGATAAACTGAATAGCAATAACAAAAATAAATGGTTCATGGCAGTTAATGGCCTCTACAGAACTTAGTGGGCTTATTATCTCTTTTTATTTCAGCTTTTATTCTTCAATTTACCCAAAATCCCACACCCTGAGTTTACATTTCCATCCTCGGTGTCTGCAACGAGAAAAATAGCGGTAGTGATTTACTAACGACGGCATTAAAGGCAATATTGTACGCTAGTAACTAACCTGAGTCGCACACGCCTCTTAATTTTATTGAAAACATCTTTCTTGTTTGCCAAACGAGATAATCAACCTCCAAGCTATATCCTCGTGATCTTAGTATTGTCATATGAAGAGACAGAAGCTTTAGTACACCTGTGGTGCTTGCTAAAAGTTCTCTAGGAGTTCTCAATATTACAATTGAGTCTGTCTAAATGACACAGGCTTGTTCTCCATACTGATTTCTATTTTTATTTATCACTTGTTCTTCTTTCCTTTCGTCTACATGTCTCTGCATGAATGAAGGTAACTGAAGAAATATGATACAGTATTATTACGTATACGAAACACAAAGAAGTAGTCACGTATCTACATTAAGCCTTTTAAAGCATCGTGACGCTTTTATAATACTCCATTTCAGCTTTCTTCGCTAGTTTTGTGAGTTATACCTAGCCCCAAGTTTCGTCTTTCCCTCTATCACGTAACATAACGGAGGGAATTATAGTAGAGGCTATACCAGGGACAACTAACATTAGTATTCTGCACATATTCAGCTGCCCAAACAAGCTTGGCCTTTTATCAACTTCGTTTTCAGCTTTTCTTCGTTAAATAACGAACTTAACTCTGCACCTGCCTTTTGTCTCTGAATCAGAGCCACTCACAGCACGGATATAAAACAATTAGGTGTGCCAGGGACATGAAGGGGTTATTTGTATTCTTACACTGCCTGCAAGTAACGTCACTATCTTCTCATTTATCTTTATTTAATCTTATTGATCTCAATTACTCGAGTTCTACCAAGCCTGTAATTTGATACCCACATAATAGAGGTAAATGGGCAGTAATAGGTACAGTACATAAGACACTCCCGAAAGTGAGTAGTCAGTAAATATAAACCGTCTAAGTATCCTGAGTCACTTTTTAAACTTCATTCCAGCTATAATACCTCGAATATTCGTCTTATCCTTATGGCAACATTTGTCTCACAATGTAAGATGACAGCGGAGATGAACTGCCTGAATATTACATGCTGGGAACAAGACTGTGTGGTCAATTATCAACAATACATTACTTCCAGTACCATGAGTCTGTAATCTCTCTTCATATCAGCTTTTATTCGTCAAAATAACGAGTTATTCCTGAGCATGATTCTTGCCTATTTACTTACGATACTTATTACAGAAGAACACGTATCTGAATATATATGCCAGCAATAATATAAAGTGAAGTTTCGCACAAGCTTCACCCAATATCTCCATTGGGCGCTTTACTCTACTTCATTTCAACTTTTCCTTGCTATTTATTCTAGTCATTCGAGGTTCTTCGTCTCAACCTCTGGTACCGGTACTTACAGAGCTGAGGTACAATTGGCAGTAGTATATAGGAGGGACAATAAGAAGTGGCAAATTGTTGAAAAGTAGCTGTCAAGACGTCCTCAGTGTTTTGGTGTACTCCCTTTGGCTGATCTTTCCCAGTTGATCGAGTTCTTATTACGCCTGCGTCAAGTCTCACCACATATGCCGAGAGAAACAGAGATAGAAGAGGACTAATACTTACTGTTGGTAAAAAGAAGTGATTAATAGTCTACTAATAGCTAATATAAGCATCATGAGCATCTTCTACACCTCTATTTCACTTTATGTTCTTCAGTTCATCCAGTTCTGTTAATTTAATCTTTGGGTCCCTGTTTCCATCATGCACAGAAGAGAGGTAAATAGAGCAGAGATATTAACGAACTATGAACAGATGCAGTTATTACAATATTGTGACTAAACTGAGTGTCCTGAGTTTTTGTAACCCACTTCATTCAGCTTTTTTTCGGTTAGTAATCGACATAGCCCTACACCTCAGTTTCTGTCAGTTATTGATGTCTTAGAAAACGACAAATACTACAGTAATAAAGCTCCGGCATATTGAAAAGAAGTAACATAGTCTACCATTAGACATCAGTAACGCTATTAGCGACATTTAAAAGCTCCTTCCAAATTTTATCCCTCAATTTACGGAGATGCCCCTCCCCTATATGGGTCTGTTTACCCTGAGGCAGTAAAATAGAGAAGTTGAAACCGATAGAATACGCTTGAAATGAAGAGAAGTTCTCAATCTACTAGCATTTTTCTGTCTAAAAATTGTATATAGCTCATAACAGTACACTCTTTCATATTTTTGGAAGTATCACGATAAATATGCTACTGTACCCCAGGGGATAACCCAAGGTAACAGAATTGAAGGTATATGACACCTGTGGACGTCATAAGAAAGTATAAGAAGGTCATTAGCCTAGTTTGTGTTGTTTGCGCTATAATACCGAACTTCTTACAGTCTCCATTACTTTTTTTTATTGGCTAATATTTCAGCTATTAAGTTGGCTCTTCTATGCAAATCACCAAGCACCCATAAGAACACCGCGAAAAAGAGTAGCAGAAATGCTGGTAGAATCAATGACAGCTGAATTGGTCTTTTAAAGCCCTTTAAAAAGTCCCCAGTCACTTAAAGACTTCGTTTCCAGCTTTTATTGCTTTCATTGATCGTATTTTGGAGTTATCCTAACCTCATGCTTGACCCACCTCCGTAGACAACACAATCCTACCAAAAAGAGCTAAAGAAGTTGCCGATAACTATGAGAAGTATTTTACTATGCTAATTCACCTATAAAGATGTTATATAGCTAATGATTCACTTCAAATTCAACTTTCTATTGCTCTTAATCGAGTTCTTTTTACAGATATATGTGGACTTCAGCCTATCATGCTTGCCGGAGAGGGACCCAGAGTAATACTAGAAACAAGTAACAGTAACAGTCTATCAGTTGAGTAGTATTAGCTGGCTATGATATTTTGAGCTATCTCTATAACCTATTGGTTGCTCTATTTCCTCAATGTGACGAAATCAGTTCATAATTTATGCCTCGTCACTTTTAACACTTTTATAACAGAGATAACAATGGTAGTACATGTAATACATAATAACTTCTACAAAAGTGTTTTGATACACAATTTTACGCTACCAAGCGTGAATTAGTTCTTCTTCACCTTGAATTCAAGTTATTTTCGTTGATTTATCGCCTTATCCCTACCGGTACACCAAGGTTTCGGTCTCTCCAGTTATAGTGAGATAACAGGAATAAACAATAATACGAACTCTAGCTTAAGAGGAAGTGAACAGCTGCGTATTAACAGCTAGAAAGAACGTCATATCACTCTTTCTGCACTTCATTTCAGTTTATTGAGTTCAATTTATCAAGTTTGACTGTTACACTATCGTTGAAAGTCGAAACATCGGGTCCGACAAGTCTTGGTAAAATTACAGAGAAAAGCAGGATTGAAATATAAAAAAGTCTTACGAGCATTTATCCAGCTCAATCTGTACAAGTGATTACCTTCTACTATAGTTTTCCGGCACCATGGCTACGTTAATCATTGTTTTGGAAAAGTTGCAGGGAGAACAAAATCCGTGGTTTCTAGACGAGATGACGCAATTGTCTTTTTGCTTCTCAGCTCCCATGCCCGTCATCATTAATTGCTAAAATCTGTCTGAATCATTAAGAGAACACGTCAAGGGGCACAGAGGATAAGTGGATAAGATGTCCTCAAAAATATGTACTAGTATTGGTAGCTGTAATAAATACCCAGGGATTTTTGTTCTTCTTATTTGGGCTATTTCTTATTGAAAAAGTAATATTGGTGACTTTGGTCATTCACACATACTGGATACAAAACGTCTCAACAGACCTACATTGACTTACAAAAATAAATGAATTGAGATTATTAATAGTAGAACACATTCAAGCTACTTGTAAAAAATGAATAAATCATCAAATCCATATCGGGAAGGCTTAACAAACAAAAGTGAAAATGTTAGCAGCAAATGCTAGCAAGCGTGTAGCGCGCAGTACCAAAACGGAAGAGCAAACCAAAGTAAAAATATTTGTGAGTCCAAGAACTCAGGGGTACAAGCACCAGCAGCTCGAAGTTCGACAAAAAGCTTTGTTAAGCCATCTTGAATAAAGAGTTGCAAGATTCCCATGATGTTCCTTATAGCTACTGGTATGAGTAATATTTGAAGCTTGAGCTGTTGTTATAACTGAGATAGTTTTGTATAGCCTTATTCCCGTTTAGAACTGGAAGTGTCATAGACGTAGAGACAAGAAAGCAGACACAACTGTCTCGACGAACGACAGAGGAAGACTGAATGTACGACGGGGAAAAAGCAGCCCCCTGCGACCGGAAGAACGACATGTTAAATGGGGTTTATTCGCAAACTCTTAAGTCGAGTTTTCTTTATGCAGTTACAAGTAGGATAAAGTACATACAGTACAGCTCTGCACGTGCATTGGTGCCAACATCCTAAGAAAACTTCGCTTGCAAAGCTGCTAACTGCAGGTATCATTATACCATGGGGAAATAATTGTTTCCCTGAATGGTGGACGCTCAAGGGATGCATCATATCCAGTTGGTCTTCAGCTATTGATATCCTATGAGTGTTCATTCGTTGCCAGTAAGCCCGCTCTGAAGAGTGCATTACAAACGGTCCAATTTTTTAGAGCAAATAACAAGCCTACCAGGTATATCTTAACATAGTGACCTAAAATAGTGACCTAAAAATTGACCTTAGCAGACCCCGCTTTCTCTTCCAGCCCATATATTTTGATGATTCATCAATGTATGGACACGTTGTTCGAGTTATAAACACAAGACCAATCGGGCAAGAACGCACTTATCTTCAGCAAACAAATGCGTCTTTCCACCGCCCTTTCTTTTCTCGTTATGACCTGCGTTGCTGCCCTACGCATCGCACAGGCCACAAAAGATACATACAATCTCCTGAATTATGCCGAGAATGTAAGTGGAACTGCGGTTTGTGTACAGCAGATTGGTGGAATCCAGAAGCCTTTCAAGTGCTTCGCACGTTGTGAGGACTTTCCGGATATGGAGTTGGTAACCACTTTTCATCCTCGGAAGATCTTTGACTTTTCTACCACTGGATTTTTGGCCATTAATCACAAGAAGAAGCAATTCTGGCATGTTTTTAGAGGTACTGCCACTCTCACAGACGGAATATCTAACCTGAGATTAAAGAGACAGCCCTTGGTCTTTTGGGATAATCCGGAGGTCTATTGCCCGGGCTGTGAAGCCCACGAGGGTTTTCTGACTGCCTATAATGAAGCGCTTGATCAATTCCACGAGGTCATGAATCTGACTCTTTCTCAGTATCCTGACTACCAAATAATTATAACAGGCCACTCGTTTGGAGGAGCAGCTTCTTTTTTACATGGAATTAATTTAAAGAGTCAAGGCCTCGATCCCCTCGTGATCACCTCAGGTCAGCCACGAACAGGTAACAAAGCATTGGCAGACTTCAACGACAAGCTGTTCTTCGGGAATGACCCGGACTTTACTCACCAAGGGCCTGAGCGTCGATTCTACAGGGTGACACACAAGGACGACCTGGTTCCGCAGCTGCCCTTCTGGAGCCCGTTTCATCACAGTGGAGGAGAGGTTTACATTGATCACCCGCTTACCAACCCACCTTTGAAGGCACTGAAGATGTGCGATGGCCAACAGAACCCAAGGTGCTCGGCATCAGTTTCACTGATTAAAGCTGCTGTTGTGGGAACTCTCGAGCAAGCTCATTTTATTTACTTCACGTTTTTCTCCCTGATCTGTGGTCTGAACATTGCTGGTCATCTTGAGCCCCCTCTGCAGTGACAGGGCCATGAAATGTGGTATACTAGCGGTGTGAGACATCGCTCGATTGATGTTTTAGTATCAGCTGACCACCTATCTGGTATTCGGGAGTGAGTTGCATCTGGACCTTAGTGTTCCTTCACAAGGCTTTGTATTATGCGCCTCTCTTCGAGAAAGTAAGAGAAACTTGAGCCTTCCAGTACCGGTACAATAATAGTTGTTATGAATAAGGGAACGCAATTGAGGCCTTTATATAAGGCATTCAAGTTGAGTCAGCGCCTACGGTACCTAGAAACACACCATCGTATTTAGACTAAATGACCAGTCCAATTACAAGGTCTGATATGATTGACCTTCTTACTTCTCGTAAAAGTATATACGGTTTATACTGTACGATAGTGTTGTGCGAGCACATACCTTGTAATCATTGTTTTGTTTTGCCTATTACATTCAATTGATTATAACTTCACATAGTAAGAGTAACCTTTGAATTAAATGTATTTTTCAACAAGTTTTACACGGTAATTACGTCTTTCAACTGATTATAACTGTACATTGTAAGAGTAACGATACCTGTACTTGTACCAGGTTCATAGAGTCAGACAGAAGCCCTACAAGCTTGCAACGCAGGGTGTCAGAAGTGCCAGTAAAAGTACCAGCTCTTTATGTGCAGTGTGTACAATGATAAAAGTACTGATTAGCACTGCTTACCGTAATAACCACGATAGCAACGGCAAAACCAGCCGTTTCAAATGCGAGAGCTGCCGCATATCGAGTGTCAGAGCTTCCTCTTACCCCTGTGCGTCAAAAGCACTGTGAACGCCCCAGAACCGACCGATGGCACGCCTACACGAGCATCATGCAGAGCGGGCATTGTCGAGGTAAGTACTGGTGTACAATACTGTGCAGTACCAGTACCGGTATGTACTTGTACATCTGTTACAGTAGGTGTACATACTGTACCGTGGTACGAGCACACCTACCGTATCGGTACCAGGAATGGGTCGTGAACCGACATATTGGCGTTACAAGTATGAACATAAGCCCAGGTTTGTACAAGTATCAAGTAAAGACGTGTGTTGTTTGTTCTATTTATTTTGAAGTATTTTGCAAAAAATAGCTCTCGCAACTTGTTGCTCTCCAGGTTCAATGCTGCATTTCGCGGCACTGTAGGACTCCCTAACCAGACATATTACCTTTGCGACTACCTGAACGGCTATTGTACGAGTACGGTATGTACTGGCACCAGGGTGGCTACCATCGAGCATTTCGTGCAGCATTACGGTTTAGAAATTTTTTTTCCTTTGAAGGATGCCGTTCTTTCGGGTTCAATCAGCAACTTGCTTTTTCTGTCTTCTGCTGCATCAAGAAATATTGCTCAACGGTCGTGAAAACGTTGAGCTTATACTATTTGGACGTCGAAGTTTACTAAAGCATAGACTTTTGATGTTAGGGTACCGGTACCGTAAACTGGTGCAGATACGGTATGTTCTCTTTTTTTAGGATGCTTGTGGGAATAAATTACGACATACTTGTGCCGGTACATTCAAGTACAAGTGCTGTACAGGTATCTTGGGAGATGCGCTGTCTTTTCCTACCGGTACCAATACCAGTCAAGCACAATCAACGATCTTAACCCGAAAACGGGCCGTTACCGGGCACTGACAGATACAAGTACAGTATATGCGTAATAAATCATTGGTACGTACGATAGGGAGGACGATGTCTTGAAGAGGATATTTTCAAGCCCATAATGCACGATATTGCTTTGTGATGCACCCCTAAATATGCGGTACTGTACTGGTACTATACGAGGCACCTGGTATGGTACAATCACGAAGTGCTCGTAGAGCCAGTATCAGCATGTAACTGGGGTCTTTCATTGCCTTGGATTTCCCAATATGTACTTGTGTTCTTGTTTGAAAGTTATTGATCCGCGCGAACAGACGCATCCAGTTACCAGGTGCAAACCTGATATTGTCGTGCTAGAGCTGGTGTAGGATGGGGTATCTATGATACTTCACCCCAACCGGTGCAAGTATGTACAAGTATGTACGGACTATATTTGTAAGAAAATTCTGGGGTGGCCCTTCTATTCTTGTTATGGACTTCATGTTTGAATTTGCTCACCTTACTTGTTACATTGTTACTTCTGTTTGTTAATTGAGTCTTTTGTAATTTTTCGTATGGTACCGTAGACGTTTCTTTATTTGTTTTTCGCTTAGACATATTCTATCGTACTATTGAGAATCCCATTTTCCCGCTAATCTACAAGTACTGTACCGGTACCGCCGTTACTGTTCGTGCCATGACCTAAGCACGATATCAAGAGGTGCCGGGATTGGGAGCCCGTGGAGCATCGAAATTGGTTTGGCAGTGAAAGATTCGTCGAAAACGAATAACTCGGGTGACTGTGACCCCTGTCCGTCCCCTTATAAGGGCATGAGAGGTTGCTGTGTATCCTTATAGTTGTTGAATAAAATGGCAATTTTATATATCAAATCCATTAACGACTTAGATATTACTTCACTGGAGGACGTGCCGATTACCAGACTCATACACTACAGAGATACTCGTCAGATGAGTCTACACCGTCATGAGGGTCCGCACAGAGCATGGCATTAGGGTGGGACAAACGTGTCCCTATGGAAAGGAGGAGTTCTCATTTCAAGCAATGATAGATACAGTACATACCGCTAGTTCGTACAACCGTTCATACTGTAACTTCACTTGTAACATACTGGTACCGGTACACTGTAATTATCCGTACATACCCGTAAACCACAACTTTAGAATTGAATGCATCCAACAAATCGGGGGGTAAAACATTCTTACTTGTACTGTGACCAAATCAATCTAATTCTCCATTTTCTCAGTGTCTGCTGGGATGTTCAGGGGTTAGAGATAAAGTTCTCTCTGAACTCTTCATACTCCCAACACCCCTGCCTGGTGGTGATAGTGTCTTCAATTAGTATGAACTGGTAACAACTGTACATACGGTGCACAGTAAGTACCAGTAACTCGTCGTTGAGGTGGTAAAAAGGAAGGAAATAAAAAATGGCGACATCCGCAGGATTCGAACCTACGCGGGGAAACCCCAAGAGATTTCTAATCTCTCGCCTTAACCGCTCGGCCAGGATGCCCTAGAACTGCAGCGTCATGAATTTTGACGGTCTAACGTTGTAAAAATTATTTTGAAAAAAACAGCCTACCCACTGTAGATGTACAAGTATACAGGTGTCATGGTAGCTATAATTCATCTCAAATATTAAAGAAAAAGCACATTGAGAATTTATCTTCTCTTCCTTTTCTTATTTGTTTGCGATTCCTTTTCTCATGTTATGATTTGATCGATTACCAGGTTGTAGTCATGATTCGCTCTCCCTGGTACGGACATATGTACATGTATGTACCGGTATGTACTGTAATATGTATTTTTTTTTTCTGGAAAATGTGGAGCTTCACGTATAGTTCTATTCAGGGTCTCTGACTGCCTTATCTGAACATACAAGTACATACCGTATATACCAGTGTTGGTAATTAAGTGGTTCACTCAGTGGTTAGGTAATTCAACATTGACAAACTTTATCTCAAGTTTAAACGTGGCACACGGCTCAACTTGAGCTTGTCCACATCATGGAACGACAAACGGAACTGGAGACAGAAATATTGGTGGAGCTTGCGAAGATAAATGAGACGGCCGTTTTGATGTGAGTATGTCAAGTGGATAGGAGTGACCTAGCTCTTTCAATGTCAACAATCAAAGTTCTAATGCAGAAATGAGAATGTGTTGGCGTGTACAGATCTTCTGAACCGCAATCACGAAGGCACCAATTTTCCCCAATCCGCGAATGCCCTTTGCAACTCCATCGAGCAGTTCATTCACGAAATTGAAGGAGAGTGACTGAGACGTGATTTGTTAAGGCATGAGGCAGTCCCATATGATGGGAAAAAACACAAGCTAGCTACTGGTAGCAGGGCCTGATGTTGCTAGGTGTGCTTCTCCACCGAGAACAAAAAAGACTCAGAAGAGTGGCCTGACGCGAAGAGGGGCACCAAACTACTTTAGCCCCACGGAGCTGCCGGTACTCGTACCGGTGCCTGCTACTTCATGTCAGTGATCCCAGACGCGCAGGAATAAAGCAAGACTCTCAGCTTGTCATAAAATCGGGCCGTTGCGGATGTACGGAGTGCGAGCAGTGGATACTCCATTTATCTGCCCTTTATGCGGTGTAGATAGACGCAATCATTAGCTCTTGCTTACGACAAAATCGTGGCAAGAACCGGGCTAGCATCGGGAGGCAAATGACTCTCTGGACTGGCGAAGATGTTTTACTAATGACGTACATTTCTCACTGTCTAATCAATTTCAATCATTTTGAATCACGAGATCTCTGGGCTTCTCAAGTCCTTCAACGTATAGGGGATACTATCATCCATAAAAAAAGACGGACATTTTACAGTCCTTTCAACTGCGGATGTACCGTACCCAGATTTTCACACCTCGTTTTCCATCACCTGATGTATTATATTTGCACTACAAGTACTTCAGGCCCCCTGTACTGCCAAATGCATACTGTACTAAAACCACACTAAAAAATAGTCCCGGTGATGTTGGTGACGTTACAGAGTAATTTGAGACATGTCATAGTGGCTCCCCAAAGCTTGGCCCAGAGTTGTATCGTACAGTACCAGGTGGTAATTCGGGTGTAGACCGGCAGAAGTCTGGTGGGGCCGCGTAATAGTACCAGTACCAGTATCATAGTTTCGTAATACAAGTGCTAAAAATGTGGATTGGTGCCTCAACCCCAACAGGGGGAGTTTTCTTCCGATTAGACAAATTACATACGGGTTGATTTGAAGATAGAGGCAAGATTCTCACAGGCAGGTGGTCAGTCCAGGGTCGAAGCTCTCGAGTGATGGCTAACCAGAAGAGTAAAAGGGGGTTCTTATCTACTGGGGATTACGAAGAGAAATGTCATATTGACCTCAGCGCATCTATCCTTCTCACGAACATTATACCCTTTTCTTATGATCCACACCATTTGAGCCAGTCTCGAGTATTGTCGCGCTTGCAGATTATTGTGTGCCAGTCAACCCAATTTCCCCGCTTAACTTGTCCCAATTTGTACCAGTGCAGCGATCTTCGCCGATTGTTCAAGTATATACGATAAAAGGAATGTCCCATGACTATTGCACTTGGATACCCGCATGTATTGTGGATGAACCACCAAGCGGGTTGTTCTATCATTACTCAACAACCAAATCCCATCTTTTGTTTAACATCAGGCAACCTGTTCAAAAACGACTTAATGGCCAGAGTTGGTGGGACCCACACACGCTTTGCTTGTTACACTCTTTCTTCAAGTGAGACATGTTTGATGTTCACTTCGTCATTGATGAGCAGCCCGTGTCTCACACCACGGACATTTATTCGTTGGTAGTGCCATTTGTACACAGCAGCTTCTATGATGGTGTCTGACAAAAGACAAGCTAGCAGCGGGTTACACCGTGATATGCCAGTGCAACATACAGTGTAGGAAAATGTCCAGTAGAGAATAGTTTCGTCACCCTTCTATACTTGTACATCGTCAGTACTTGTACTTCGCACGTGACGTTAAGAGCCCAAGATAATTCTCTGCTGGTCGATATAATTCGTGCTTTCTCTTTTTCTTCTCCGATTCATGACTTGCTCCCAAACAGAAATGTTGCATTGCTGGCAGTCTGGTACGTAGATCTTTTAACATGGGGGGGAGTATGTATGTACGGCACACGAACAAGGTTCGGGTTGCTTGGGCCTCGTGTCCACAACCAGCGGCTGAGGATACACGCAGGAGTCCGATAGTCATGTGGAACAATGAGGGGCGCTCTCTGGCAATCTGCCATATTTCTGCAAATCACATCAGAGCTTCCAGCCCTCTCCGTTGGATATTGTACCATTTGGCGATGTTACTAAGATCTCAGCACTTCTCCGTTTTGCATAATCCATGCAGTTCGAATCTGGGGTACATCCTTGGAAGGCAGAAAAGGGCCAACTGCGGGTATTGGAGAGTTCAGAAAGGCAAGTTCATTCTTGTGGACGAGGCTGGAAGTGATCCGCCACTGCTTCCCCCACACAGTGGCGCTACAGGAATCCATTTAAGACTGTTTCTGAGTTTGCTAAGATTAGGGCTCTTTTCGTCGTCTCCAGACACCTGACAGGAGAAATTTTCGACAAGGCTGGTGTTCCCTTTGTAACGTAGCACATACTATCGTACAGTACGGAGTAGGTACATACTACGAGTACAATATCAGGTGCTGAAGCACTGCAGTGACCTGCTAAACCCACACCTGATCAGCTACAAGACCCTGTTTATATTTACCCATAACCAATAATTTATTTTTGCCGGCTGCCCATTCATTTGGCAGACTCGACATATGCAATATAATATTTTGAAAAGACGTCCCAATGGAACTTTGTAAGGAGTGAGAGTTTTTCAATGAGAGGAGTGACTGCGGATGTAGAGTTAGTGGGGGCAGCGGTGGCCTCCAGAATTCGCATCTCCACTCCTGTAACAATCTCCTTTACCAGCCGTTTTTCAACCAGCTTGTACATGGCAGATGAAGGCAGAATGTTGTTTGTTAGCCAGTTGGAAGCCAGGGCAGTAAGCTCAGCCGAAGGCAGAGTGGAGGGGTTTTGATTGATGGCAGCCTCCACACGCTTGGCGAGTTCCAGAGCAAGCCCACCAACATTCTTGGTCCACTTGCTGTTGCCGCTGCTACTAAGAACGATGGCTAGACAGTCCGTCTTGAGCTTGGCCTGGTACTCAGGGTCGGCTACATGCTTCTTGGCCTTTGCGTCGCCTCGGGTGGCAACCAGCTGCTGTAGCAACATGGAGCACAATTGTAGACAGACGAGCTGACGCAGGTCAGATCGAAAGGCAGAGAGACGGGCAAAGTCAAATCCAAAGGTGGCCGGGAAATCGCTGCTGCTACATGTGATGAGCTGCGTCACTGCGCCAATCAAGGCGGATTTGTAATGCTTCGTTGGGCCAGCAGATGAGGGTCGTTCCGCCGACGCGGCAGCAGCAGCGAACCACTGGCAACTGCTAGCAATGTCGAACCGTCGCTTCTCCACCACCTGCTCGTAGTAGTCCTGTTCGAAATCCACGGCAGTATCCACTAGGATGGGCCGCAACGACCGAATCTGGTGGTTAGCAACGTCCAGCTTCATAGCCTCCAGAATGGCAAAGATCATGCGGAGACCCTCTGTGAGCTTGCGGCTGTTTTTCTCCTTCCAGCCGGCGTTGATTCGCACCACCATCTGGTCCACCCAGCTATCTCGCATGGGTGCACAGTGAGCCTTGAACACTTTGCTGAGCCAATGCGAAAATGACACAAAGTCAAAGCAGTGGTGACACAGCTGTTGTTGCACAAGGTCAGAGTCGAGGTCGGACTCGATGGTCTCCCGGTCTTTCACAGGTAGCAGAGACACCAGCACTTGGCGCAGAGTAGTGAAAAGAGTAGTGAGTGTGCTAAAGTCTTCAGAGTTGGGACGAGAAGCGTCGGCAGCAGCCCAGACACCCTCGACCTCGACTGTGATTCCGTCCCAGTAGCGCTGTGTGCTTTGCCGCTTTCTTTTACCTCGCTCTCCATCCAGATTGGGACGGAACTGTAGTTGAGGGTCAAAGACAATGTCGTGGCGCAGACGGGGGTTCTTGAAAATCTCCGCAAGGTCGATTTCTCGCAGAGAGTTGATGTTGACTGGTGGCAAGGGCGCAGCGGCCGTTGATGTGGAGCTCTTTGTGGCAGGCTTAGCAGCAGAGTTTTTGGTGCTGCTGCCAAAAACGGCAGCAGATGCAGGTCGAGTGTTTTTGTTAGGAGCAACAGAGGCGGCCACGGGAGAAACAGCTTCCTCCTCCCGCTTGCGCTTGCTGCCACCAAAGCTATTGCCGCTAAAGGCGGGGTTGAAGTGGGTCACGGTAGGCTGACTAATCACATGGTTCATGTGAGTGACATGGCCCGCTGCTGAGGCCGACGCTGTGGCGCTGGCTTCTCGGTCGATGATGGGCAGCGAGCGGCTTCTTGCCCAGGTTCGCACTCCGTCCAGCTTGACTTTTTTCGACGGTTGCGATTCATCGTCAGGTGTGGAGTTGTGTGTTGCGGTGGCTGCGGCAGCTGCGGCGGCATGGGCGGCAACCGCGGTAGCCGCCGGCCCAGGGACATGTCGTGAGCATCGTCGGGTGGTTGTGGCAGTGGAGCCTCGAGTGGCTTGTCGTCTATCACTGGTCTCGTCGTCCGTGTATATCTGGTCCATGTCTCTTTCGGCTTGTTGTAGAAGTCAACCTACCTGCCGCCTCCTTATAAATGGTACTGCCGCCATGCTTGGTGGAGAAACAAGCTGCAACCTTGGCTGCAACAAGGTGCAGTTGCTATAAATGAAAAACCATCTTTAGGTTGGGAAAGGAGCGAGCTTAATGGTTTTTGGGATAAAAGAAAAATCAAAAAAGTGAACAATAGAATTAGAGTCCGGAAATTTTTTAAGCTCGCAAAATCGCAAAAAGAGAAAACGGTCAAATGGATTCCACCAGTTGACACACATTTTCCAAATGCGGAACCAAACACAACACCACGGACACAAGGTCATGTGATTCAGATGGAAGACATGGCAGGGCCCCTCAAACGTCGCCACCGGCGCGCATCCACGTTGCAAATCCCTCACCAGCTATAATAGATCTTCTCCTAAGATCTCGGCTAAAAGTGCGGTGCGTCTTCCTGGGGATGTTGTAAACGAGTTTTGTTACTCACTACGATACTTCTAGCTAGTTCAATAGCATCGATTTGCTGCGGAATTGAAAAACTTTGTCAAGAGAACATTAGGATGGGCACGGCGTTTTCAAACGGCCTTCAGAATCGACCCTTGCCACAAAAAGAAGGAATGATGAGTGTTTGTCATCTTCAAGGCATCATAGGTATGCACCATTACAAATGTAAGTACTCACGTGATTTCTGGAGGCGTTGGAAGTGGATGAGCTGAGAAAAGGCTAATTCTTCAGCGTTTTATTTTAGCCGCATTTCTACGATACAAGACTGCCTTCACCACTCTTCCATTGAGCAGTCTAACAATCTAGCCAAAACAGCTTCTTTAACTACAAGCAACAACAGATAGGAGACTCTCTTAACAGGATGACTAATATACATACAGTGCTAAATAACTAGCGCAGTGTAATTGCTGTAGGGCCATAATCAATTAGCCCTAGGGTAGTTAGCGTAGTGTTGCTGTTTCAGGTGTGATGCCAAGACGATGGTACTTTTGCAGCTACTACGTTGCCCGAAAGAGCTATATAGCCCCCGTCTAGTCACCCAAGTCGAGTCGATATTTCTCCACTTCCTATAATTCTGCTGCTATTGTTATGGAGTTCACGTGATTGTAACGCTCAATCTATGCATCTGGGAAATGTTAATCGTGTTAGGCACAACCTGTGCTAATTTGGGCTCTGTGGTGGGACCTTCGGAATCTTCTCGGATGATAGTCCCAAAAAATTATTGAGGCCCAGAATCTTCTGGATTGACTATAAGTATGTAGTGCAAGACTTAGTAAGCCTTAAAACGTTGGTCAAGTATCCTCCAAAAAAAAGACGTTGCAGTGGCAGCCCACACCAACAAATCGAGCCCTAATTACCACAGTATTCACACAGTGTTACAAATACGACAGTTACTATCAACCAATAATAAAAAACTCCATAAGAATAAGTTGTAACTACAAGTAGGAAGTATCGTTAATAAAAGAAGGGCAACCTCCTCAAGAGTAGGATGTCCATAAAGAGAATACCATATAGAGAAAATAGAATCAAAAAAATTCCAGCAATCTTTGATGGCTTGTCATCGATCCACATTACTTGCTGGTGGAGTATCTAAATACGAACGTACTGGGGCCCACCACCAATCCTCACTTGTTTTGGGGCCCACCACCGATCCTCCTATTTTTATTTTCGTTCCCCGCGGGTGAACACATCCGAACTTTTTCAAGACCCACTCTGTGTAGGTTACTTCAGTGTAAGGATACACTTTAGAGTTAGAGTTTCATCCGGGGTTAGGGCTTGAGGTTGGGAGTTTGTGAGCAGAATGAGGACAGGTGTTCTCTTCCTCATACTGCGCTTCCAACTGGATATTGGCTAACCTAGGTGAGTTCTGACGAGACGAGAAGGAGATGATGATGGAATTAATG
>ULGT01000012.1:67689-258479 GCA_900519025.1 Yarrowia porcina
ATGTAAGGATACACTTTAGAGTTAGAGTTTCATCCGGGGTTAGGGCTTGAGGTTGGGAGTTTGTGAGCAGAATGAGGACAGGTGTTCTCTTCCTCATACTGCGCTTCCAACTGGATATTGGCTAACCTAGGTGAGTTCTGACGAGACGAGAAGGAGATGATGATGGAATTAATGATGTTAATAAATGATATACTGCGCTTCCAACTGGATATTGGCTAACCTAGTTTCGTACCCTTACATTCAGCTGTCTCAACTAACTACACGTATGATAGCTCTCGGTCCGAAGCGTGGTGGGCTACAAGTATATAAATTAGGATACGTTACACAGGGGGTTGAGTGCAGTATCCCAGCAACGCAAAAAAACCGTTTGAGTTTTCAGTCTACACAATGACAATTTTATTGGGTCTTGACATAAAATCCTAAACTCCCAATCACCGATGGATTGGAGGTGGGCTAGAATGAGACTAGCGGAACTGTGTCTAGCATGTGTTTTCTTCATGACACTCAACCCGAAATATTGGTATCTCAGACCTCGGATAAATGTTGCTATTGACCGTGGTAAATAAGAGGCAAAAGTACATACTGTACGTTTTCGGCCCCAATAGAGAGGAGCGCTCTATTAGTTTCTGGGGTGACTCGAATGTGACCTTCCTGATACCCGGAAACGCACCAAGATTGTTCTGCCCATGGTCGAATGCATTCGCTTATGGTTCTATCTCTTCTGGCTGCCTTATCACTCGCATCTCATGACTGTAGTAAATGTATCGTAGGGGCCCTACGGCCTACGTCATGGGCTGCATAAACAATAGGATTGTACGGATGCGGCAATCGTTACCTTATTCATTATTCGTCAAACCCTTCCTAATTGGGATCCACCAGCATGACAATGGGCTTGTCTCAGACATGATAATGTGAGACATTGGACGGGCGGAACGAGGTCTATCAAATTACGTACTGTTTATAAACTTTTCTGCAAGCGCTGCGAGGTCAAACCTTGGGCGAAGCCCAAGGTTTGGGCAAGCTGCGCTTGCATAATGGTGATTTCCTCCGGAAATCACAAAACGGTGCGCGGCAGCGCGAAAAAAATTTTCTATATTGGGGAATTGGGGCTAGGGGAAATGGCCCTCTGGGCTTACATAATGACAGATTATGATAGAATATACTGAAATGATAAAAATGGAAATATAGCTATATAGTGAGTAGTATTAGTACGTGTAGTAATTGCTTAGTTGATTCCTTTCCCAGGGGAGTAGTAATGGATTGAAACAGATACTGGAGTAGCTGCATACAGCAGCCCCATTCACAGCCACGTGACTGTGATATAATACACTATAGGAGCAGTAGTAGACGCGTAGCACGAATAGCTGGGATGAACTGCTGACGTAGAATAAGAAGGAGTTGTCGTCTATCGTCCCTTGTGCTTTGCTTGCGTTGCAATACTCTCAGTTTGATGATTTAAGTGTTTTCCACATTTGGGCCATTTCCGTGTTTTCTTCAAGGGGGTACCCTTTGGGAGAAGAGTGATATGTGCTCTCCAATCTATGGGTATAATACACACATACACAAACACAAGTACAAATACAAACAGAAGTCATATAAAGAGCCTACTCCACGATTTATATCATATTGTATATCACCTTTCATTCCCTAGTATCTGCTATTGCTATCCCCCATCCCACTCAGTCACGCGAAATAAGCTTCACAGCTGGTGGCTTCTCATTGGCCAGAAGTGTAACCTCCCAACGAGGCATCACAACAAACCACACGTAAGCCCCTTTCTCCCTCCTAGCCATCACCAGCACAAACCAACGAAACGCAGCAACCAACGACACAGGATGGCTGCAGTGAGTATATGAAACGCCTAGAGAGTCCAGGCCTCTGCGCACACGAGAGGGGGCGTTTTTGGAGCCTTTCCAGGCCTCATAACCCCTATTTTCCCCAAAAATTTTTCTCGCGCTCACGCGCGAATTCTCTCGTCATTCCCTACGCAAATCAGACTCCCGTCACCTTCTAAAGGTGGCCTGGACCTGTCGGTGACGATGGACGCACGATGCTCTCGCGCTCGCGCTCTATCAGTTACTGGTTTATGCCACGTGACCGCTGTTTGATGACATATCACCGTACAGGTGTATGGCTTTGAACGATCACACCGGCCCAACTTCTTACTGAGGTGCACTTCCCGCAAGACTTGCACTTTTCGTTTGAAGATTTTTTCACGTCAGACTTTGCCCATTTAAACGGCATGACCAATTCTGCTGACTAAGCAAGATCACTAAGCATACCTTAGTAATATCTATCTATATAAGAAATACATCTGTATATATTCTCAAACCCCATTGCAGCTTTTAGTTGATAGCGTAGACTAGGACTTGTGCCCATTGGTAATGTTATGGTCACGCGCGGTGTACTTCGTGGTGTACTTACGCGTTCCTCACATTCCGAACCAGATAGTCACCCTCTTTACCCCTAAGCGCGAATATATTGCGATGAAAACTTGACAATATTGGTAATCATGGAAGGCGTAAACTGCCTCATTACGTGATATCAAGATATTGACGATAATGTAGTGATACTAATGACTATCTTGGTCAACTGTGCGATACTGGGGCATTTGCGGTCGTGTTGTGTGGTGTTATGCAACATCGACGTCATCATTTTCGGTGTTTTGGGGAGTTATGCACAAAGTGGAGGATTTTATTTATCAGATTTAGGAGAAATATTCACATTTAATCGTCAATAAATGGCCAATATTCAAAAACACAAAAAGAGAGAAGAAATCGCAAAAGCATTCGAGTTATCACAAAATTGAAGGGTTCTGGGTGGGTGACGCCAGGACCAGACAAAGACTCGAAGCTAAGTGTTGGGACTTTTAGCTATGCCGCGTGCGTCTGCCATAGAAAAAACAGTACGTAATATGACAAAACGGGCGGAACGCTGGAAGTGGTCGACAGAAAACAACGGATTTGAATTTTCAAAAGTGTGGCAAAAAATAATAGACTGCGCAAAAGACAAGTAATGGTAAGGAATTAGACTACATTTTCGTGTGCTCTTGCTTTGACAATAAATGACAGTTTATGACAAGCCCCTGTGACTTTGACATATCGCCGTGGACATTATGATTACGTAAGTGCAACAGGTGAGAAGACAGGGGTAGGAAAAAAAAAAAAGGGGTCTCTGTACGGGATAAAGGCAGCACTCACAAGACCATGTCGGGCCTTCTTCCAGGAGACAATTGCTTGCCACATCCGTATACACGCGTATTCAACTGTTCGTATTTACCAGCCACAGGTGGGCATTTACCTCACGTACGGTATCGGCCCTTTTATGGTATGCGTTCATGTACGAGCGATAAGTGAGTAATACGAAGCAATAAATCTCGATCCAAGTTTTGGGTGAGTAATATCGGAGTATGGAGTCGATTTTCGTCCTGTTTTCCAGCAATTCAAAGAGATTGAACCTGGACCGGTAGATAAAGAGGCTCTTCTTTTTGTGGTGAGGCTCTTTCTACTCAAAATCAAGTTTGCCAAACCCCGACCCTCCGACGATATGCCGGCCTGCAAGTTTGTGAGCCTGCTTCTACAATAAGGTTGCACTGCAGGCTGCGCAAGTACATGTTCCCCTTGTAGCGCTACATGAGTGTGGAGTGGGTCTGGTTTGTGGGTGGATCGGTGTGCATAATCGGATGATCAGACATCTTGCTGGCAAAATGGCTCATCGCTGTTGAGCAATAGGGATGGCGTTTATTTGCGATTGTCAGCGATGATCAACAGCGTGCAGTTTAGTTACTCCCGGGTAACGGAACTTCTCTTCGGTCAGGGTAACGAGCTCCGTTGGGAGTTTGAACAACGCCGCACAACATTATTATCGAGTGCCGTTGACGATCATTATGGTATTTAGAGGGTAAGGAGAAGTTGTAACTATTGTAGGAAGTATCAATACTATAAGTAAGGACGAGTATATGGTACCCGGTCTAGGGTACCTCTACCACCAGATACTTGTACCGGTACATCCTACACTCACTGTACGTACGATCCATCGACTGTCGTGTTCGATAATGTAGATCCAGCCGTTTCAGGACGGTGGTAGCGCCTGACGTGACGTTTTGAAGTGACGTTTGACGTGACGTTTCGGCTCTGTCAATCGACGCATGTAATCAGAAGGGAGTCTGTCCGGTTTGATCTTGACATTCCGGGTTGCAAGTTTCGCATCGGCACATCCCGGTACGAAACATACAGATTCCGCATATATGCCGTACACGGGCGGATCTGACATGACTCAACAAGAATGATATTTAGCCGCCTCCAGTCTTTCCAGTTATCGCGACAAAAGGGAGAGATCTGTACCCCACTAATTTACCTGCAACTTTTCGGGGTTCACTCTTTTGCTCAACATGATTGCAACTGTCTGTCATGGCTTGGCAAACTTGGCGGGGTATTGTTACCCATGAGGGTGTAGGCACATACCCGGGGAAATGACGATTATCGAAACAGGGGTGCAATACCACCCTGCCTTGCTGCTTTCTAGTTGTTACAAGAAAAGAAAGGATGGGGTATACTTGTTGAGAAGCTGTTCCGGGTCTCTGTCTCAGGGGCGTACTGTCCTTTTTCTCCTTACATGCCTTGGCCGAAAGATGATCTGTTTCAGGTCCACGGTGACAGGAAATCTGATGCAACGTCACCTATGGGGACGGGAATAAGCTTGTGGGTTCAACAAGAGAATGTCTCACTACGAGGCTCGAACTCCGAAGATTAGCATTCCATGGATTCATGTCCAACATGATTGAAGATGGCCCGTGACGTTTGACAGACTAAGTCACAGCTCGTTCCATGCATCCAAATCGATCGGAGTTGTCCCGACTGGAGCCGGTATGGTATGTACTGTACGTCTGGTGCAATCGTAGCCAGAGCCACCATGGAACAGGTTAATGGAGCTCGGCCATCTCCGACGGTTCGATAAGACAGAGACAATATCACGTAGACATGAGGAAAATCGTGGCCGTCGTTATCGCAGATAAAGTACGAGACTGATACGAGGGAGCCGCCCGTAAACAACAAGCTGGCGCAGACATTCCAACGCACCTGTACCCCTGAGTCTGAGCATACCAGCCGTGGGGTTACCTGCTCCCTAAGCGAGGGACAGCCGATTGGGCTAATATTCTGCTACTCAAGTAGATATACGGCATGGTGGGATAGTCGTCCCGAGAGATTCACAATTGTCTGACTGGCTACTTGACGTTGTAGACCTAGGTTCTTCGGTTGGTGAGCGCGCTTCACGGACATGACACTGTGTCAAAGTCTAGAGGTTGCGTGTCTGATGGGGGCATTATATATATCTCAAGTGTATGTGAGAGTTGCTAAATTGGTTTCTTTTTGCAACGACAGATTATGTCTATGCAAACCTGGCATGGAGCGTCTTGAGCCCTGGCTTTGTCTTGATAGGCCAACCCGTACAGTATGTACATAAAATCTAGTTTCTGTACCGGTAGGGGTAAGATCCATATTTTCTCCATAAAATCTAGTTAGGGGAAGACTCCATATTCCGTCTATGGTGGTAGGATTTGTCATTATTCTACCTACCAGTACACTACCGTACGTGTATCATACTGTGCTTGAGGTTCAATCCATCAATTGCTGCTGCCTTTAATTACTTCATTGCACTGGAAAACTGGCATCTATAACCAGATTAGAGATGTTATGCGATTCCATCTTCCAGTCATGCTAAATTGTGAACTCTAGCAGGCTCTCTGGAACACCGAATACAAGCATGTGCTTGTAGCCAAAATATCATGCTGCCAAATCATATCTATGGTCGCTTATGGTGTTGACAATAGTTGCCAACCTGGGGTCAACAATGGAGCGCAACTCAAAACACCTTCACTGGTTCTGATGACGGTGATTTAGCTGCGAAAGAAAGAATGATCATATACGCTCAAGTTGTACATACTTTACATTGTTCTGCAAGTAAAATATTACTTTACGGACTACAATATTTCACTCCCTTTCCTGTCTTTTTACCCACCTCGGAGTCAGTTGAATCTCGCATTAAACTCCTAAGCCGTTCATGCATGTAAACGATCTACATTAAATATTACGGGATATTGAAGGCAAAAAGAGCAGCCCAAAATGCCGTCTACTTTTACATACTTGTACCGGAGCGTTAAAAAGACGCAGATTATCGACTAGCAGAATAGCGGTCGTACGGGTAACCATTGTTGTAACAGGGAATGGGCCTGGGCTGAAACCCGGCCTTCTCACGTGCCCTGGCATCTTTTTCTCCCCCTTGCTTACTTTTATGCCCAACTTATTTAAACACCAAATGTCTAAACAGATATGATATGTGTGCAACATCGTATCGTACAAACAAGTATACGTGGTTCAGAAGTTATCTCCTAATTACCCCACCTCAAGATCGACACTCTCACGCGCACGCTAGAGAACTGGTATGTACTTTTGGCTTCTAGACCCGTCCACCTCGTGTTCTACGATGGAGCAGCAGAATTCAAATATCAGACCTCCTTTTCTCCGTATATAGTATCCGTATGTATTTACTGTCTGACCCCCACATGGAGCCCCTGGATATGTATGTACATACCCTGAACAGAATTTATTGCCAGCTTCCAGGTTCATGGCCAGCTCACTGGTTCATGACCTTTCTCAATAGGCCTGTTCTCAAAATATTTGCGGGCATATATAAACAACCACTTGAACGGAGCTGCCACAAGATACTTCCTATTTACAACATATTCTTACCCTGTGGCCACCCTTGCCGTTAACGAAGACACGAGCAAGATTGAATTTCGGCTGGATCCTCCCAATTCAGTATCCATCACCAAATGCAATCGACACCTTGTAGATCCTCACACTAAAGGGTGACGTAATGACGGTTAAGTTTGTCGACCAGCAAGGGGGGTGGCTACAAGTCATGCACTCCCTTCACGTGACCTTTTTTTTTTTTTATTCTTAAGATGCATTATAGCTATATACCTTAGAGGGCTCCAGTGTCTCGGAGTGTCCCCCTGTCGTCAATACCGATGTAAAGAGGATATTTTCCCCAGTGGCAGAATGGTCTTTGTATTGATATCAAGTCTGGTGTCTTGGAGTTTCCTCAGCTGTGTGACATTTCCCCCGTCTTCACGTCATGATAGGTTACCCCGAGAACGGTGTTGTGAGTAGCTGACACCTAACCCACAAGCCCCTACCCTAGTCATATAACCGTAACCGTAATTTAGAACTTATACCTTTCTGAATCCGTCGCCTCATATAAGCTTTCGGCCTAATTTAGAGCTTGCACAACAATAGTCTTGTGTTCATAGCCTAGTCCGAGGCAGCACGCATGCCAGGGGTGGTGGGGGTGGGGGAATCCGTGAGTTTCGTAAAAATGTAGCACTACAAAATAGTTTAGAGCAGAAAAAATAGCTTAGTTGTGAAAGGAGCCTATCGCGTAAGATCTGGATTTCAATGGGACATTGAGATATGATATTGCATTGTTTTCAAAGGCCGCCAGGACTGGAGTATACGAAGGGACAAACTCAAAACGTGGGGGTACCCATGGGTTGAAAAAGAAAGTCACAGGATTCTAGCCCCACGCTATATATCTGTATGGACGTTCTTGTCCTGTAAGAATACATACATATACTTGACTTGATGAAAGCAACCGAATAGAGCGCCTTAGGAGGAACGTTGGGGGGTGGGGGCGAGATGATTGTCACAATCCGCGTTTTCCACGGTATGCTGTGCTCAGTTTGGCACAGTGTGGATCGTCTTACTTGTTCTTTTCTGGCTTTACACTTCTCCTGTGCCCTTAGACTTATACTGATTTCTGATTTCTAAGATCTCTGATCACTACATAAAGTTCAGCGAATTCTGAACCGAGGTGGATGACCCTCGTACATACTGCCTTGAACGAGCTTCCCTGCGCCCCAAACATAATCAACAAACGTTGGCCATAAACACAGAGCGACTCGAGATACACCGAACTAAACATAGCCGACTTTTGCGCTAGTTAGATACCCTCCACACAACCATTTGTCGTAATTACACCACTTGCGCTCAAAAACATGTCTCTCAACAGACTCCCAACCAACCTTGACAGTTGGAGAGCCTACCGACATATTTTTCTACTTGCACAGGTACCGGTTCTGGAATATGACATATGAGTATGTATTAATTTGCTGTCTCTGGTTGATGTACTCCGTACTTCACCGTGGTGGTGCAGCAAGAGTTTTTTCACTTGTTTTCGTTAAACCAGCCCTCGAGTCTGTTGTCTCACTTTTTCTTCCATTGTAGATCTTCGAGATCTCTTTGAAAAAAGCAAATGCATCCCACGCAGCGTAGCATGGTGGACAATGTCTCACCTGCGTTGGATTGTATTCAGCAAACCTTTCTCTTATGATTCAAGACATTGAGTTATAGGTGAGAGACAAGCCGACTTTTGCTCAGAAAAAAGGAAGCAAAAGCAGCCATCCCGCTCAGAGGGATACAAGGAAATTGACCACCAAAAATCCAACGGGCCCATATTGCCTGCCCCTCACCATGTGTCTTATTACTTGTACAATGCAGATTCGGCTAGAGTGGGCAGAGCGCTCGCAGATACACGAGATATGAAGAAGAGGAGCTTCTGAGAGCATGGAGATAATTATACGAGCCACTATTAGGGGTCAGGCCTATAAGTGAAAACAATATGATAGTGTTGGTTTTAGTCGGGTGTCTTAAAACCACGTCGTATACAAAGTGCTCTTTATTCAAAAGTTGATTTGCCGAGCCTTGTTCGCCCACCTCTACGATACCCTCTGCTTCGCACTGCGGGAACCCAGAACAACTCCATTATCGGGTCAAGTTTCTGTCTCAGATGCGCACTTAGCATACCAGTAAAGTGTAGACGAAGTGTCTCGAGGACATTGGCTTTCATTACCCATGAAGTAGGTAAGAATGCATTTGAGGTCACATTACCGTTACGCTATACTTGTCCTTACTTCGTGCCGTGGCACAGTATTAGCAACCAGCCTAAGTATGTCTCACTAGGAAATTACAAAAGACATAGAATTCGAACTATTGCTAAAGAATGGGGGTCGCAGTGAAAGAAGTGAAAGGAGCAGCCAACCTACAAGTACGAGTACTGTGTCTGCCACTGAGCAAGTCATAACTGTGCACTATGAGCAGTTATAAGAAACGTTGATATTCGTATTTTGATCTTTGTTCCATGATATTATCACCACAAGTGCCAAATTCTACCAGCTAGGATAGTTGTATCCCACGAGCGTCAGGAATGCGCAATTACAGCAACCGTCACCTACCCGGCTGACGTTCATTTCCTGTCTCACCATGGCAAACTTGAACTTGCATGTCTGAGACAACCAGCTGGCTGCGCAAGATGTTTTGCGCGCCTTGCAGTGTCTCAGTTGAATACAATCGCATTGAGCCCCCACTGAACTCAGCGGTAAAGTGCATACCAGTACATACAGTATCCGTAGCATTCAAGTTTGCAGCTGTAAACTCACTCAGGGTCCCACACGAGACGGATCTCCCAAACCGGAAAACGGCGAACCGATACGGGGCGCAGGGATTGCTAGAACGCAAGCAACATACTTGTGACCCCAACTCGTAGGAATTGCATGTGACGAATCTCTTCAACAGTGCGAGAGTCTCAAGGTGGAGCAATCCTTGCCACCTGCGGCAGCGACATCTGTGGCAGTGATTATGTGCCCCTCTAACACATAATTACGTAGTAAGACACTGTAGGAGGCGAGAGACATTCCAGACTGGTATCCAGAAGCTCAACGTTACTGTTTAATGATTCGTTAGGGTGTCACCTCTGTCTTATACATGTATTACTTGACTAATCTTGACATTCCAGTGGTGCGCGAAGGGAATTTCGCCTTTCTTCGATCCAGAAGCTGGTGAGTTGTTGGTAATGTCAAGAACAATACACCTGCCCGGTAGCTAATGGTTCTGGTGCCTTCGGTTTTCAGCAAAGTACCGTGCAAGTTGGTGCTAATGAGCAATGCTGTTGAACGCGTTGAAACAGTTATTGAAGTTTACATGTCTCGAGAAAGAGGAGCGGACGTGCCCCTTTCAGTGCGCCACCTCAAGACATGAGATCAAATTGCGTCACCATACATCGTGTTCAGCCAACTTGGCGTCTTGTCTCGCTTGTGACTAACTAAGACGTCACTGTCTCACTAGGTCTGAGAACTGCCTCCGCACGTTGTGTTCATGTTCAGCGGGTCTCTAATCTACTTTCTCGTGACGAGGCTTTGCCACCTCCTGGGTTGCGTATTGGGTATCAGTATTACTTATTCGGGCACACTTTTCAAGACTCTGGCTACTCAAAGTACTTGAATGAAACACCTGCAAGTAGTACGTAATGAGTATCATTTTGTGGAAATGACACGCTTTCGAGAAGATTACAGCGTCCGATGAATTGTGGCATTGCTTGCTTCCAAGTCTCCTTAGCTAGGAGTGCCGTTTACTCGTACCTTCGGATAACGAAGTTCAATCCTTGTATTTTGGTCAGAGTTGGTGGACTACAAGTATACCAGAAAGCTGAGATTGAAAATTGGAGAGCAAATTATCACTTCCAGAACATTCAGTTCAGTACATTGTTTATCCAGTGTTGTTGACTAACCCTTACTGGCGTCTTATTCATCTCCACCCCACACTTAGCTCCGCGTGATGTCTTTCCACGGTACCGGTATGTACTCTCTCCCATGATCTTAAATTGCCTCAAACCTGTCTCACATATGGTACGAGTACATTCTGTAGGTCTCCCGAAGTTTTGTTGCCCTCCAGATATTTGACCCCCACACGAAAAATTAGCTTTACGACACCGTTAGTAAACCGTTATTGTCTCACTAGTCAAGACTTTTTCAGCAATCGAACTAAACTCGCCACCCTCGAAACCCAGAGCTCTTTGATTTGAAGCTAGGAGTGCTTTCGGTTTGGTTCCAGAGATCCGTAGTTTGCTCTTCTCGTGGTGGACTAATGGTCAGATGATCACTTGAGTAAGAAACCCAAAAATAGGTCTCTGTAATACAACGATTATTGTTTCGTTTTCCTGTGGAATTGGTCTGCCTTGTATTGTACCGTACTGGTAGTTACACGCTTATGTATGCCTGGACGACGATACTGTTGGGGTCATTGGAGAGCCTTGTACTGGCACTCGTACAAGAACACCGTACAAGTACCTACCTGGTACTTGTGATCGGTTACTTCTTTCTAAATTTTGTGAGGGTATTGATACTCCCACATACAACTTCTGGCGTACATTCCAGTATGGGCACGGCCATCGCTCTATAAATTCATCAAATCATTATAATACACTTATGTTGTCGCTGTAATTATCTTCGTCTGTTTCTAGGCCGGAGAGGTGCGATCTTTCTGGTCGAGCCATCACCAGCAGGTGGGAAGCCTTGCGCGAACATGTTGTTTTGGACAGGTGCAGGAGAACCAAAGTTGGGAGTCTGAGGAGCAGGTGCCGTGTTTGCACCAAAACTGTTAGCCGGTGTGCCAGGGGTAGATGGGGCTGCTCCACCGAAACCAAAAGTGGTCGCAGCTGACCCTGCACCACCACCAAAACTGAAGCTTCCAGCACCACCTGCCGGAGCTGCTCCACCAAAGCTGAAGCCGCTGGTGGTGTTGGAAGCAGGAGCAGCGGCACCGAATGAAGAGGGCGTCGTGTTCGAGGGGGTGCTTCCAAATCCGAATCCCGTGCTTGCAGGCTGCGTTGAGGTGGCTCCTCCAAATCCGAAGGCCGCAGCGGGAGCTGGGGCATTTGCGGAGCCAGGGGTGGCAGGGTTACCACTGCCGAATGCATTATTTGTAGTGCCGAAGTTGAAGCCTCCGGAACTAGGAGCGGTGCCATTACTGGGTTTCGCTCCGAACATGCCACTAGAAGGCGTGGTGCTGGATGATTTTCCAAAAAGACCTCCTGAGCTCGGCGCGGGGGAAGACGAGGCGGCACCGAACTGGCCAGCAGAGCTCGGGGTAGTAGTGCTCGACGAGGCTGCACCAAACAAACCTCCAGCGTTGGAGGTTGCAGTGGTGGAGGATCCGAATGTGGGCTTGTCTTGCGGTGGCATGCTAAAATTAAACGACGGGGCAGGCGAGGCGGCAGTTGCAGACGTGTTAGGTGCAGCTCCAAATGAAAATCCAGTGCCTGCCGGTTTGCTGACCTCATTAGTTGGTCGGCCGATGCCCTCAAAGGTAAAGGAAGGGGTGGCAGAGGAAGTCTTCTCACTGCTACCAAAGGATGCAGGTTTGGAATCCTCGCTCTTTTCGGAGGCTGTAGCTCCACCGAAAGAAAGCGCGGGTTTAGAGGATGCTACATTGCCAAATGCGAATGAGGGCGTACTTTTCGAACCGCCGTTCGAAGTAGCAGTAGTGTTTGTGCCAAAAAGAGCCGGGGTTGAGGTTCCAGAGGTGCCTGTGCTGCTTGGGGTTGTGGCACCAGAACCAATTGCAAAGGGCTTCGGAGCGGAAGACCCATCTACCTTGTTATCCGAAGCACCAGAACCAAAAGAGAATGCAGGCTTCTCGGAAGATCCACCAAACATGGGCTTCTTACTTGCTTGCTCATCACCGTCTGCAGATCTCTTTCCACCGAGTCCCGATGACGAAGAGGGAGCGCCAAATCCGCCAAATAGAGGTTTGGAAGCTGTAGAATCTGCGGACGCGTCTTTGGAGTCTGTTTTAGCGCCGAAGGAAAATGCGGGTGTTGCGGGCTTCTCGGAGGCTGCAGGGGCCTCGGAAGCCTTGGCGCCAAAAGTGAATGGCTTCGGTTTATCTGTGGCCGCTTGCGTCGAATCTGGTGCCGCGCTGGTAGTGCTACCAAATGAAAACATGGGTTTTGAAGCCGGCTTGCCCTCAGTACTGGCCTCCTTGGTGTTCTCTCCCTCCCCCTCAACAGGCTTGCTACCAAATGTCAGAGGCTTGGGCGCAGAGTCGGTTTTGGCCCCAAAAGAGAACGCAGGAGCAGCAGGCTTATCAGCAGGCTTGCTCTCTGGCTCTGACTTAGATCCAAAAGAGAAGGATGGGATAGCCTTCTTTTCCTCCGGTTTGGTGCTGTCAGTCTTAGCACCAAACGAAAATGCTGCCGGTGCATCTTTCTTGGCACCAAAGAGCGATGATGCTCCCGACTTCACACTTGTTCCATTGGTTTCCTTTGCATCGTCAGGCTTCTCATCAGACTTCTTAGATCCGAAAGAGAAGGATGGTTTACTTTCAGAGGGCTTGTTCTCCTGCTCTGAGTTACCCTTGGATCCGCCAAAAGAAAACGTAGGTTTGGATTTTTCTTCGCCCTGAGTGTCGAAAGAAGGAGCTTTCTTGGGCCCCTCATCTTTTGATCCACCACCAAACGAGAAAGAAGGCTTTGGTTTGTCTCCATCCTTGGTGCTACCGAACGAGAACGGTTTAGGCTTGTCGTTGTCCGCTTCCTTCTCGTCAGTTGTCTCGTCCTTCTTCTGCTTGCTTGATCCAAAATCAAAGCCAGCGCTGGGTTTGACAACGGGAGCGCTTGCAGTGGCAGGGGCAACAGTTGCAGGTAGAGCCTTTGTGGGTTGCTCTTCGACAGCTGGCGTTTCAGCAGCTTCCTCCAGGGGTCGGGCGCTTGCCTTTGTAGCTACCCGATTCAAGGTGTAGACAGTTGATGAGCTGTCATCAGTCTTCTGGGTTCGTTTGGAAGGAGTTCTGTGCTTCAAGAAGGTAGCCTTGAGGTCAAATGGAAGGGGCTTGTTAAGATTGTCAATTTCTGCTGCAGTCACATTCGCCGCGGCCTCATCCTCATCCTCGGAATCCTCGTCCGACAACTCGATGTTGGCGGAATAAAACCCGGGTCTAGTCATGCGCTCTTGTGGAAGAGATTGAAGATCGATGGACCACGGAAGCCGCCTCGAAATAGGCACCGATGAAGTCTGCGTTTCGCTGTCGACATACTTTGGTCTTTTGGGAGCGCGAGCGGGTGCTCTTCTGGCTTCGGCAGCCACCTTGTATCTATTGGGCTGCCGCTTCGAGACAGTCGACTTCACAAGCATGTTCGACGCCACGCCGTTGTTGTTGTAGTCGTTGTAGCCGTTGCTGTAGTTGTCGGTGTCGTAGTCGTTATGAGCCCCCTCATGCAAAACAAGAGCTCCGGCCATGCTGTCGTCCTTGTCCTCGTTTTCGTTCACTTCCACGTCCACTTCCACTTCCACATCTCGCTCAGGAGATTCAGTAGCAAGTCTCTTTCGCTCGTAACGCTGAGCAGCCTCTTGCTTCTCAAGCACGGCAGCCTTGTATGCGTTGATGATGGATGCGGCATCTCCATTAACCCACTGTGTTAGTATATCTGTCTGTAATAGTGCATGCTCTCGGGCAGCTGTCCAGCCTTAAGATGGCACTTTTGTCCCGTCCCCCCAATCTACTCACCTGAAAGGTTGGCGTCTCATCCTCAACCATGTCGATTTCGTCATCTTCGATCACAATACCCTCGACACCATTCGTGTCTTTGGAGTTATCGAAACGATACTGATTCTCTTGCTGCTGTCTCTCAAACTCCACAGTAGTATCACCCTCCTCGATAGCCACCGAGTGGCGCCGTTGACGAGTGTCGCCATTTGTGCTGCCTCGGAACTTGCTCCAGAGCGACGTTACCAGTGACTTGATAGTCCCTTGATCCTGGTTGGTTCCATGATCACCTCGGTTTGCCTCACGTCGTTGTACACCGTTGACACGGCCGGTCCGTCCTGAGTTGTCGTATGGGCCGGTATACAGCCGTCGCTTAGTTCGATCTTGTTTCATCGTTGCCTGGATAGTGCTTGATGGCAACAATGACGATGCGATCCGGATGATTGAATAGCGGTTTGTCTTTTTCTCTTGCTATTGCTGTACGCAAAAAAACCAAATACTGTGCATGTGGGAAGAGCTTATTTCATAGTAGAGAATGTTACTAATCGCAATTAGGGTTATGGGGCTCCAGTGTTCTGTAACGTGTGTGTGCAGGTGTGGAGGATGTGTAGGAAATCTTCATTTGAGCGTTTCTCGCTCTACAAAACACTTGTAGAGTAGTGGTACAGGTATAATGAAGGCCTATACTTCTACGAGGAGTACAAGTACAGTAACCCCACTTTTTATACATACCTGCACAACTACCAGTACAATTATGCATGCTGTGTGGAAGTCGTATAGTTGAGCTGGTGCTCCTCGATGTACTTGTACAAGTACAAGTAACAGAAATGCAAATGCGTTATGATCTCAACTACGTGTGTACAGCCAAAGTACAAGTTCCGGTACACGTCACCCACGTTGAAAAACAACAATTTTTACGAATATCGTCCATCTGCCTTTCATTTGCCCAGGGTAACGGATGAACCTAAAAGTGTGTGTGTGTACGTGTGTGTGGAAAATGCCCATCACGTTAATCGCGATACTGCGACACTTGTATGTAAAGGGACTTCTCAGGGAGAAAGATAATATCTGTCTACAAGTAGAAGTATCTTTACCAGCACTGGGCACGGTATGACACGTCCTGAACACTTATATTGAACCTTGCAGAACAAATACTGGTATTATAGATGTATTTGTAGTATGATGAGGCCATAATAGGGCTGAAACTACCGGTACTAGCTCGCTACCACGTATAATATGAGCCGCGTCCCTGGGCCGTTGTAGTCCATGCACACTTTTAAACGAAGGCCATGTCTATTTGAGGCTTCGGATATAACTGACTCTTTATGGGTCTTATCTCCGAGCCTAACTAATACAAACCTTGTTTGAAAAATATAATCCTCCTGCATTATCTCTAGTTCTAAGGACCGTTGAAACCAACACACTTGAATTATTTTTCTCCCACCAAAGTATCAAGATGGTCTCGTTTTCGTGTGAAGTGAGTATGAAAATGGTGATCCCAGATCGGTGAATGCCGCCCCGAAGCAGCGCTTGTCCACCCGGACCTAGGGATTCGAGAGATGATTCAAGCACTTGGACCTTATGGATTTGCGAAGTGGCTAGTGGAAACAAAACAAATGTTGTTTACGAGGCATAAGGGAACTCTACCGATAATGAACGAGCTCGGCCATAGTTTCCAGTATGTACCGTTTGTTCAAGTACCATCGAAATCACAGCTAACCCAGGTTTGCAACGACACAATCGTGAAGAAGAAGCTCGGAACACACCAGAACCAGTGTCGAGGAGCCTACTTCACATGCATCGACTGCTCCACCACGTTTTTCAATAATGATCATGTGAAGCACACCTCTTGCATTTCCGAGGCCGAGAAGTACGAGGGAGCCCTGTACCGAGGAAAGAAAACACAGCAGGGAAAGCAGACCCAACAGCAGGTGACCAAACCTGTCACCCCCAAGCCTGCCGAGGAGCCCAAGAAGGAGGAGAAGCCTGCCAAGGCCGAAGAGAAGGTCACTAAGGAGAAGAAGGACAAAAAGGAGAAGAAGAGCAAGGAGAAGAAGGAAAAGAGTGCTTCTGATTCAGCCCTCGATATTTCAAAGCCCACATCCATGTATAAGATCGTCAAGGATCTCAAGAAGAACAAGAACATTTCTGAGAAGGAGATTCTCAAGTCCTTCAAGATCGAGAAAAACGACAAGGGCGAGCTGGTGCTGGTTGCGGACATCTAGATCACACACATGTTATGTGAAGGTACGATAGAGTGAAAAATATGATTGATGCTGTCCTATATGTTTGTATTGTAGTTCCTCAGGAAGGAGTAGGGCGCTCTAAATACATGCTCAGTTGACTCCCTCCTCATCTCTTCGCGAGAGTGATGCTTATCTTGTTGAAAAATGAAATAGCCTGTGTTAGTATGAATGATGAAGTAGAGAAACATTGGTCCCGTTAACTCACCTCTTTCCTTGCAAAAGTTATGCTTCCTCGCAGGTACTCTGGCAGCAGTTTTGCAACCTTCTTGTCCTCGTCGTTCTCTATTATGATCTGATATGCGAAATCGGGACAATCGGCCCCATCAAGCCCCAAATGATATCTGACTGTTCCATTCTTTCCTGTTTGCGTGCACAGGAACAACTGCTGTCCTTGGGAGTTTTGCGACACTATCTCCACATCTGTGCCAGTCAGCTGTCGCACAATGCCGTAAATTGCCTCCATCGATTGTGCATCCTGCCTATGTTGCTTCAAGCTAGACTTGTATTTCTTCATGTCTTTCCTCTGCGACTCCACCTTCTCCTGTAGGGCCTTGGCTTCATTCTCTTTCGCAGTGATGTATACATTTCGTTCCTCCACAGCCTTCGTTGCTTGAGCCATTTGGGATTGCAAATGCTGATTCTGTTGATGAAGATTATCTAGTTCACTGGTGAGTTGTGTAATGAGACGATCCGATTCTGTGTTAGTCGTGATTGCTTCTGAGCTGATCTGTTGGTTTTTCTCCCGTAATGAGAAAATATACGTAGCGCAGAGAAATCCAGAAGCTCGGTTCATTCTGTCAAATCATTACTCACTCGTCTGTGCCTCCTCTGCTGCCTTTTGAAAGTCATAGAGCAGCTGTTCTTGCCGAGTCATGCGGATTTCATAGAGCTGGGTATGGTGGTCATCCGTTGTCAGATGCTGGGTTTTCACCCTTTTCGACTTTGGGGCCTGGACCAGTGTATTTTCCACTCTTGTATGACTTCCCCCGATGCTTTCTCCCCGTCGTTTGGATGAATTAGCCATTGATGCGAATGTTTGTTTACGCTATGAACCATGGTGAGGATTTAGACTTACGGATTATGCGGAAATGTATTAGGGTTTGGCCACATCAGTAACTAATCCTCAGGCTGAGGATAACGATCTCATAGTTATGAATACTTTCATGAGTTATTAAATATCTATTTACAACTGTCCATTTTGTGTAGTTTCCTCCTTACGTGCCCGTTCCATCTCCATCTCAGCCTCAGCCTCAGCTTCAGCCTCACTGACGTCAGTCACAAATAGAGGATAGTAGAGCTTGGCTCGGAGATAGTTGACCTCTCCATTGGGTCCAGGTGGAAGCTCAACAGCAAGCTGAATATCTTGCTGTTGCATAATCTTGTCCAGTCGAACAAGAGCCATGCCCACATTTCCGTGGTGTGATAGAATATTGCCCAGCTTAACCGGCTTTGGTGTGGTGGAGCTCTCTGTCGAGGAAGTGTCCTTGGGCTTTGCCCAGCTAGGAACTCCACCCTCGGAGGCAGCTTCCTCTGGCTGCTCTTCCTCTTTCTTGGGACTGTCAAAGGGCGAAGATGCGAAAGTTCGCTCTTCAGGTTGAGAATTGAGTGAAATGACATTGGAACCATCCAAGAGAGGAGGAAGGGCTTCGGAAAGCTCCGTGTCGTACTGACATTCGTACTCGCCAGGCTCTTGTCCTTCTTGATAAAGCTGGAAAGGAACAATTCGTTTTCGGACAACACCAGTGTGATGAGTTCGAATAGTCAGCTCCTGGCCCACGTAGCAGCCTCTGTTGAAATCAAGACCATTCATATAGTCCAGATCGGACTCCATGGGCAGAGCCTTGTTGGGGGGGATCTCACGCGAGCCCTCAGGGGTACCCCGGATGTACCGCAACATATTATATTGTGTTAGATTGGCAGACGGGATAGCGGAGAAGTAGGTGGTCGAGGTTTTGGCTGGAAGAATCATTCGAATTCCCAAAAGTGGGTATCGATCGTCCACCAGTAGTCCATAAAGTGGCTTTTGTGCAGGCTCGCCATCCTTTTCCTCTACCTCGGAGGTCTCTCCAACCTCAGCAACACTCCACGCAACCTCGCACAGACTCTGGAAAAACCCGCTGTCGCATTCATTCTCACGCCGCCAATAGTCGGGGGTGGCGTCTCTATTCCATATAAAAATGCACTCATAGCCAGTCAGCTTTTCCACCTTGACCTTAGCCCTAACCCTGTGTCGTTTCAAGTGCAGCAGTAGCTCATCCTCCACGGCCTTGTCGAACTCAATGACAAAGCTCTGGTCCTCCTCCGTATGGTTGCTTGTAGTATAGAGAAATGCGTCTGTGATCACCCGTCCTTTTCCGTTGAGAAACGCACCAAACACACCAGAGAAAGGTGTAGCAGCGCCTGGAGAGACAGGAAGGGTGAACAAGCCATTGAGTAGCTTCGCAGCATCTCGACCACTGACGTGCACCATGGTCTTCTTGTCGGTCAAATCAACTCGACCCACATGGGGAACAGTTGATTTGAGCCTTATAGGGGACATGTAATTAGGCCGCGTGGAACTCAGCCGATGTCCCACTGGTGTCACTTGTCGAAAGAGCGGCACATGGAAACCCATATGGGTCCCCACATGTCTTTGAAGCGCTCTCAACATGTTGTGATAGATCAAAGCGATGTTGATGTTGCGATTCGGCTCTAGTAGGTTTGGTGCGGAGGCGGAGGTTATGCATGATTATATAAGCGACCGACATTGCTAAGATGAGTTGATTGCTACATTATGCACAATTAAATGAGATGAAAAAAATGAAAAAAGAAGAAGAACCAAGACGAGCCTCAATTACATTGACTTTAATTTTCTCCACACATGATTTTCCACAACTAATCAAATGTGTCTTCCCCTGGGTCCAATATCCAATCAGGGAACTATAAAATTAACTGTGGTAGGGAGAGGTGATAGAAATTGGATATTGGTATGATTGGACAGCAGATGCATCTAATAATGGTAATATCTCCTATTTCCCCGGTTGTTAACCCGTCTTAACCTGCACGATTACATGTGGAAGCCACTTCAAGCCAATACCCAAGTGTGGACGTTTCCAATCAGAGCGTGACTTCAAATCTCTGTAGTGCAGGTGAGCTTCTGGGATGGACTATCGGAGCTGCTTTTCATTAATCACGGAGGGTAAGCTCCAATGCGTATCAACATATATAGACAGGTGCCGGCATGGTCCAGTGGATAACTGTTGTATCATACCAGCATTTCCCACTTTCTCAGCATTCATTGCTCGCATCGGCACAATTCTTTCAGTTTGTAGTCCACAAGATCCATCCTACTGGTACCCTGGTAGGTATGAACAGTACCATGCCAACCTCAAGCGCTGGCACCGGTACGATACAGTTGCCGCTACTGGTGGGCACGGTACTTGTATTACTTGAGATCAGTTTGTGCAGGGTAGGATAGTCGGTACTGGTACTGTACTCGTACGTACATACCACGATATTCTGTACCAGGTACCGTAGATCCTACCGGTATCTACACTTTCATTCAAGCACTTGAGGATCGAGCGCACCAGCGATTGACCCTAATCTGGAAGTGTACCGGTGGTAACGGATGTCGACAACTAGCATCTTACCTGGTACCAGTGTATGTACTGTACTCGTATTGTAGAGCTATTATACCTGTTCCGGTACCGTACTGGTAGCTCATTGATACCATCACGTCTTCGCTGTACATCCCCTTATACACCCATACCTCTGCAGTGCTGTGTGATGCTTCTTATTACACCCTACCCGGTAGTTGTAGGTGCAAGCGTACAATAGGTAGTGCTTTCTGCTCAGGTGTGAAGGCAACAATCGAACAATTTGTAGAGCCGTCTTCAATCAGTACGAGTACCATGTACCACAGTACGTTCAAGTACATACAGGTATCATACCCGGCATTGGTGGTTTCATGTATCTTCGATAGGATACTGATTCCAGTATGTACATACTGGTACCGCTATCTGTAGATAGCTTTCCCAGCGCAAAAACTCCTTCCGCTGCCATTTTACTTGTACCTGGTATCTCTACTGGTGTTGGTGATGACATGTACCAGGTCCTTGCACTTCTAGAACTCATAGGCTCGCCGAGACTTGCTATGGGCCGAAATTATGGAATACAATGGTACATAGAGTATCGCAAGTACGATACAGTAAGTGTATGGAACCAGTACGAGTACGTGTGTACTTACTGGTTCGGTAAATACAACTACACCGGTGCAGAATGTTGTCGATACCTACAATATGATACTTCGAGACGCATAAAATTGGTGACTGTCGAATTGCACGATTTCAACATTTACACACCGGTACAATGTAGCCGGCGCACGATACACTCCCGCGTGACATTAAGTGAGAGGTTATTTCACGTGACGGCTTCAACTTTGCTCACGTGACTGTTTTCATGGCGGTATCAGCGGCCAATCAGAATCCAGACAAATAGCCTTATTGGAGCTGTCGTCTCATGCATACACTCTAATGGCATTCCCATAACTAAAGGCGCAGGGTTTTTCAGCTTAATAAGCATATGGCAGTAATGGCACGTCACACATTGGACAGAGTTTAATCTTGTGCCTGGGAGGGGTGGTCTGGGAGCATGGGTGGGCTTTATATAAAAGTAGGTCTGTTGTAAAAAGTACCTTTTTTCGTCCAAAAAGAACCCACACCTTCATTGGAAACCAGTTTTTTTCTGAGAGATCCATCGTTTTTGCTCCAAGCTAGTTTCACCGACATCTGACTGACTGAATCTTCTCTCTGCTCGGTTGTTGTGCACCTCTACCACCACAGAACGTCCCACTTTATTACACCCTCACACCACAAAAAAGGCTATTCGCTACTACTCACTCGACACAAACACCGACCATAAAAATCTCCAGATTTGGCCGGCTGGCATAATTGTTGGAGGGGTATAAACAGAGACAGTGAATCACTACCGAGTGGTTGAACGACAGCCCAGCACACTAACCATGTCTAACTTCTTTGAACACTCTCCGGCCCAATCTCCAGCCACAAATTCTTCTGCCAATCCCATTCATCGACAGTCCTCATCTTCTTCGTTGCACATGATGGGATACCGTACTCAAGGTGCGACTGGCCCCAACTCTTCGGCCACTGGAGCCACCACACCCACCCATGGCCCCACCACCCATGCTCCCGTGCCCATTGTTCCAGTTGGCCTGGATTTGGGTGGAACCACGTCAGCTCCAGCAGCAGGCGGTACAGGTGGTCTACAGAGCAACCGACAATCTCCTTCGCCTCTAAAACGGGCACAAAGCCGACACTTTGACATTGATACAAACAACCCGGCCAACTCGGCATCCAAACGGTCGTCTTTTTCTTCGACTACATCAGCTTCCTCGGTATGGCCTGGAACCTCCAGTGCCACCGCCACTGATGCATCACGGACCACAACGCCCTATTACAACCTGACGCAAGGCATCGCTGGACTTGGCCTCGGGGGCCCAATCGGTGTGGGAATGGGATCGGGAGTTCCTAGCCCTCATCCTGGTATGGGAGCTAGCCCCGCGGTTGCGCATGGAATGGCACCTATAGCCCCCGCCCCTGTGGCTCCTAGTGTTGTACACACAGGAATCGCTGACGACGATCTTATCCCCACTGCTATCGTCATCAAGAACATTCCGTTTGCCATCAAGAAGGAGCAGCTGTTGGATGTGATGACTCAGCTGCGGCTACCCCTCCCCTATGCCTTCAACTACCATTTCGACCACGGTGTATTCCGAGGTCTGGCATTCGCCAACTTCACAACCGCCGATGAAACGGCTGCCGTGATTGGCTCTCTTAATGGGCGAGAAATTGGAGGAAGAAAACTCAGGGTTGAATACAAAAAGATGCTTCCACTTGCCGAGCGGGAACGTATCGAACGCGATAAGCGGGAGCGGCGTGGCCAGTTGGAGGAGCAGCATCGTGGTCAGGGCGGACAGGGAGGAGGAAGACGAAACGTTAGTGCTCAGCAACCTGGAGGTGTGCAGCCCCCTCCTCCTCTTCAGCAGCAGCAGCCAAGCTTGACACAGACCGGCTCCGTTGGGCAACCTGTGCACACTCTGTCTTCACACGTCACCCCTCATATGTCATACCCCCAATATTCCCCCTCGCCTACTCCTACGCCTCCACCTGCACCCAAACTGGATCTCAACGATCCTGAGACCCTGGAGTTCTACTCCCAGTTGTTACTGTTCCGAGATGACGCCAAGCGAACGGAAATTGTCTATTCGCACCCCCTCTTGTTGCCCCAACAGCGCCAGATGGTGATGTCGTTGTGCGACCAACTTGGCCTCATTTTCAACTCTGAGGCCACTGGCCTTGTGGTAGTGACCCGGCAGAGACAGTATTACGAGTACCAGTATTAGTATTTTTAGACCGGTTGTGTCTCGTGGACGCAAACCGTCTACACGATTGATGAAGCATGTTTTAATGAGATGCGAGCGTTTATGGCCCCGCCAGGGGCCGTTCGAAAGCACGCAATGAGTGAATGATATTACAGAAATAGATCAATGAATGAATGAGTCATGTTTATAAAAAGATGGACCAGTAAAGTAATGGGTGGGTACAGGTACAGATCCGAAGAAAAAAGCACGATATACACACATGACACCCCAATCGCCATCCTGGGAATTATCAATTCAGAGTGACCTTTCATTGCTCGCGAAGAAAGCGACAAACTGAGGTGATCGAATACATACCATAATAACCAGTTGAAAGACCGAGTTGTTATAAACTTGTTTTCTACGCCTATGGTTACCTTGCTTCTTTCATTACCGACAACGATGATACGCTCTCCATTACGAGTCTAGCCCATAACTAACTACAATAGTCGACATTACTGAGGTGATGTATGGGCAATGAAAGAATTCAGAGTAGATGATGGAAAGCAATTCTTAGAAGACCAACTTATGGATCAATACTTATGTACTGGTACATAAACTTCTCTGATCTGATTCAAACTGTTGTGTGGACTTTGTCACGGTAATGATGAGCACCAAATGTAGGAGTGCGAAAAATCTGGAGAAAATGAGCAAGACAACGTAAATCGAGGTTGAAAAGAGCCGTCTACTTGACACAAGCGTTCAGATATGAAGTACTGAAGACCTCTCTATGTATTCTCAAGTGATGTTTCCCTTTACACCTCCACATATCATCCTCACTCAAGATGGGTCACCGATTCTACCAGGCCAAGGTCACTCTTGTTAAACAGTAAAAGGGCAGTACAAGTGCAAGTACAGAGAGGACCACTGGTAGGGTATTATTCAAGACTTTAGCAATATGTATAGTACATACTCTGTACATCTAGCACTGAACTTGTAGGAAGATGTGACGAAACTAACCACTGAAAGGGGGTTCGAAGAGCAGCAAAAAAAGAGAGATCTCCCGGGGGCGAGTCGAACGCCCGATCTCAAGATGACAATTTCTTCCATTACAGTCTCGCGCCTTAAACCAGCTTGGCCACCGGGAGAAGAGATGGTTATAAGCGACGTGCTTGAGGAAGTGAATGTGATAGAGGAAGGGTCTTGACTTGGAAAAAAAATATATATTGGCACCCAGATTGACTCAAGAGAAGACAGCCCTACTGTTTTATTTACGCTGCTTTTTCTTATTTAGCCGTTTGTCAGGAAGGAAAAGCTACCCCAGAAAATTTCCAAATCTGTTTGACACATCTTAACCAGGATCATCTAACGCTTGCCAGGGTCCAATGGCCTAGTTCTCTCTATCGCTGCATTTGCGGATTCGTAGCCGCTGATCTATTATAGGTACCTGTTTCTTGAACCATGGCATTGAAATAGAATATGATGGAGAACAGTACCGGTACTGGTAATTGTTCTGAGACCATGGTTTGGGGTTTTAACGCTACTGACAAATCTCTACGTTCCACTTGTACATGTAAAAGTTCAAACATGCTATTTTATTCCATTCTATACGTACATTACCGTGTATAATCACCATTAGTGGCCGATCGTTTAGTCGAAAGTCATCTTCTTACCAGTACTCTTAACAATACCCACAGATGCTCTCTGGGCACTGGCCAGAACTTGACCGGGCTTCTTTCGCGAGTAAGGTCGGTCTTCCTTACTTCTCTTGGGCTTGTCGTAAGATTCCTTATTTTCAGAGTATGCAGGCTTGTCCTCGACCTGAGCAGGCTCCGAGTACTCTTTCTGTGCGGATTGTCCCTCTTCAGCAGGGGCACCCTCCACCTTTCGGGGCTTGGGCACTCGCTTACTTCGATCCTCTCCAGCTTCGAGACGCAGAGTTCGACCTTCAAGGTATTTGTACATTCGACCCTTGAGAGCCTTTCGGGTTGCATCAGCGTCATAAAAGTCGACAAATGAGAAACCCTTAGACTTGCCAGTATCCTCAAAAGACATCATTCTAACCCGTCGAATATCTCCACAGGACTTGAAGTGATCTTTAAGCATCTCCTCCGTTGCGTTGAAAGGCAGGTTTCCAACGAACAGCACTCGCGATTCGGTGTCAGTAGGATCCTTCTTCTCAGGTCGTCCCTCGAAGGAGTTGGCGTTCTTGATTAGGAGCTTTCGTCCGTTAAGAATCTGCTCTGATAGACTGACAAGTCGCTCCATTTTCTCAGCGGTAGGAACGTCCACGTAAGCAAAACCCTTGACCTTCTTAGTAGCCTTGGACTTGGGAAGGTTGATTCGAAGTAGATCCTCCTCCACAATCACCACAGCATCGGGATCGTCCTCAGATTTACCCAGCTTGGCCAGGATAAACCGCTTAATATCATCCTTGCAAGTATCGAATGAGAGGTTACCAATCCACACTCCATGTTCTGACTTTTTGGACTTGCCTTCCTCCTCATCATCGGCCTTTTCGACGGGCAGCTTTCCCTTCTTTTCAAGACGCTTCTGCTTCTTAGACAGAGGAGCCGACTTTTCCAAGTCAATCTCGATTTCCTCTCCAATCTTTCTTTTGGTAGTCACCTCGGAATCACTCATGTTGTTGTGGTGGTTGATTTTAGTCTGGAGGTTGAATTTTTTTTCGAGATAATGCAGGCCATGAATAGGGTTTGGCGGAGGCTGTCTCAGTGGGATGTTAGAGTTGAGCCAAACGATGAGATGAATACAAAACTTGTTGAATAAAATGATAATTTCATATATCAAATACATTAACGAGTTGCATATTACTTGTACTTCATTGGAGGGCGCTCCGATACCAAGACTCCTATCTCAACAGAGGCATTTGTCAGAGGAGTCTACACACCCTTATAAAGGTCCCCACAGAGCATTAGCATCAGCGTGGATAAAATCTGTCGGGGAGTTCTCAATTCAACAATACTTCGTACGAAGATAAAATGGCCCTGGAAGTGCAGTGTGAGAGAAGTCCTCTTTCAACATCTCATATTACTTGATAGCCTGCCTCTTCCCTACGAGTACCATTTCGTAGAAATGAAGACTTCAATCTTGAGCCCTGTCAAGACTCTTAGAAAGGATACCGGTACCAATGGTGAACCAGACGTTGAAGCAAGATAAATGATACTAACACCAAGATGTACCAGTGTGTGTCAACTGCCAAAGAATGACCTACGGTGAGATCACTTCAATTATTCATGGAGTGCCGGTACATCTCTCTACATACCAGCATCAGTACAGTATAAATAGGTAGATATGTACAATACTCGCTACAGATTTCGTACCGTACCAGTATGCCTTCCACCATCGCCAACTCTCCACTTTGGATTAGACGATGCCAATTGCAGGACCAGATATCTGGCTTGATACCCTGCCAGGTACTTCTACGTTAGATGATGTGGTAAACAGATCTGAACAACGAGTGATCAGTGAAAGGAATAAATTAACCATATAAATAACAATAAATTAGTTGCACAGAGACCACCTGTGGTCTTATTTGTGCGCATATTGTACACAGAGTGATGTTTTTCCGGCTTCCTTGAGAGTTGTGGGTGGACAGTTGAACTTCGATCCGATCTCGAAGGATAGCACACACTGTAATTGTGTTGCCTGGACCTCCTAAAGCGGAATTAGATGCTCTAATCTAGGGTTGTATGAGTAGAGTCACCGTGAGAACCACATCGTAGCCACTATCAACTCCACAAATGGGATACCACTACCAGGTACATGTACTTGAGGTACCGGTACTTGTAGTGAAGGCTCTCCTTACCAGTAGTAATCCAGATTGTCGATGGCTCCCACCGAGGTGGGACATTGCCGAGGGTGTGCAAAAATATGACGAGTGTGGATCATCTTCTTGCACTGCTGGCACTTGTAGTATTTAAGAGGAATGTAAGACATGAGAGGAGGTTGGTGAATGGACTGTGGAGTGTGTTGGTATGTTGGTATGGATGTTGTGAGGAAGATAGAGCTCTATATATCGTGTGGTACCAGCCAATATTATTATTTGGGGTCATAACACCTTCTGTTTCATGGAACAAGGAGGTGTGGATTTTTGGAAAGAGGAAAATAAAGCTCATGTGGGCATAAACACTGGTGACCATCACGGCAACAAGTGCATGGAGGCACCTATTTGAAGCGTGATAATGTGGTGATATGGGTTATGGAGACCAGCACTTGCTTTATCGTATTTTGGCCTCCACAAGATACTGGCATCTTGGGATGAAGACCAGAAAGTGATAGTACTTCTCCATCGTGATTACACACTGACCCACAATGTGGTCATACCTTTACTTGGCTCGTTTTGCCACATAATAATTCGTACTTTGAGTACACTGCAATATTATTAGATACGTCATCTCCAAGAAATGTCTCTCTTCCAGGTGGCTTCGTTTGGAGCGTAGTTGTATTTTACGGGAGAAAGAATCGCCTCAGTGCAAGACTTGAGATGATGTTGCACCATGTAGGGCAGTATCATGTTTTGGCAATACAGGCACTTGATGGGCACAACGGCAGGCTGATTATGATGGTCGAACATTGCGTTTTGATGGAATTTCTATGACGTACTCAGACTGGGTGTACCATACTTGTAGTGTTATATACCGGGCTGTGTAAATTCCCGACACATCACATACACTGTTTTAGGGGCGCTGTGCTTCTGGGGCATCATGATCCTGTGTGTGTTTGAACTTCTGAGGTTTGTTTGAGGCATTGTTGTTATTGAACATACGAAAGGGGGAAATCAATGCAGGAGCTCCCATGACCTGTCTTATCGATAGGTACCAGCACGATACCCCTTTGATACTGTATGTAGAACGTCCCCCATATTCAATATTGGGCACATACCAAGATGTTCGTAAGGACACTACCGGTACTCCATACTCTCCTATTACGTTAGTGAGACTTTACTTGCCATGATGAGGGTCCGGTAGTGGTCTTACAACATTTACTGGTGTTACCCACAAATACTGCAAGCTGTTTTGTTCCTGGTGCAAGGGACTCAGAGGGCCCCAAAGTGTTGTCCCGAATAGAACCTCAAGTTCGTTGAATGAGTTCACCTGAGATGAAAGGGACCTGCTGGGTAACTTCCTGAACCTTCACATGACCTCTGTGGCAAATTGAGGAAAGAGGTAAACATCATTTGATTAATTAGTTGTCAGACACTGTAAAAGTGATATTTAAGTGAAAGATCGATATAAACGATGGCTTGTGAATCACACACTTGGTTGTTTCTGGCACCGATCCTCCCCCGTTGTTCTGACTTCTCACACCTTCAAGCCAAAACCATCTTCTTGCCACTTTTTCAGTGTTAACAGAAGCTTTTGAGGAAGATTGACTTTTGGTTAATGTGAGGATATCGTTTAACTGACCCAAACTTTGCTTCAACTTTTTCGCCAACAATTTTCACCACACGAAATCTACGAAATCTCGCTTATTTAATATCGTATAAAAGAGGGTACAGTACTGTACATTTTTCTATGGGAAGCTCCTAATGAGACGATTTGGAGCAAACACAGTACAAGTACAGCACCAGTACGGTACTAACACATTTATCGGTGCTTTCGTGCGTCTCAGTAATTCTTCACAAGTGGACACCAAAATCCACTGAGGATCTGCACATCCTATTGCCTCCCCAGATCACCATCTTTTTCTCGGGCTACTCGTAATTGGTGTAACTCTCAGTCTGCGGAGGCCGCGATAGCCACCGCCTTGTGTGCAAGAGACAAACAGAAAACGCTCGCACGATCCACCTGTTGATCGAAACTTTATACAAGTACGAAACTCTCGGGAAGCGGGAAACGGCACTTGCCTCTCTCTTCAACGGCCCGAGTAATTTGTGGCAAGGCTTGTTAATCACAAGTACGTCGGGAAAGATTGGGGAGAATCTGGGTAAAGGAGGAGCATTTATCAGGGAAAGCAAGCACATACACCCTCGAGTAAATTTATACACATATAAACACCCTACATTGTACGTCCCTTCCTGGAGTCCAGTATTCCGCTGCTCGTCTTTCGTATTTTCACACAGGGTTTACGAGTGAGACATGTTAGGGATCCGCTTTCGAGTTCCGTCAGTTAACACATTACAAATGTAGGGGTAAAGTACCGGTACAGTCTACCTACAATACAGCCAGACCGACTCTATGAACGTGCTCTATAAAGGTAGGGGTACGTGTATTGGAAACAGCTGCGTCTCATGTGTGTATATATCGACTGCTCGAGTATGCCAGACACATGTGTTCCTCAGGCTTCTGCGCTGTGAGTTAATTTGAGTCAAAGTACAGGTGAAAAGAAAAAGCAATGGGCGGGTAATTGAGCCGCCAGTAGGGATACTGAATAAAGGTGTGAACACTGAGGGACGAGGTTTTCAGCGTAGAAAAAGTGTGGAAAACCTGAAGCTATGGAGGAAAAGAACATCACTCTCTCCGTGACCTGAACATAATCGATCCATTATCAGTCCCACTAAAACTACCTCAGTTGCTTGCATCTCTCACGTTTGGGCCCACGTTAAGGGCCACAGGAAGAGCTGTATGGTTTACGCTGTACGACCGGGGTTATCAAAACACATCGCACACAGTAGAAATTTTCTATTGCGACCTCGGTAACGTGTGTGTCGATGAACAAGACAGCGAGTATCTACCTGGAATAATACACCAACACCCCTGGTATGCCCTTTACTGCATTGGCTTATTTTCCAGAGTTCACTCGCCTTGGGATACCGTTCACGTTGGGATACTGCATAATTAGTGACCATCAGAACCAATACTGATCGTTTCCATGCAGACAAGGTCGAGATCACTCATTCACTCAGATCAGTCGACTGCCGACGATGCGAAGTCACCAAGGCTTCTGTTAAAGACATGAATATAAGCCGCAATTATTCACCCATAATGGTCTTGGAACAATGCGTCTGTCACACTCAGATCATGAAAAAAAGACGATGAAAAATCTCACTTGGATTTCCTCTTTGGTATAGGCTTTGAAATAGTGTTGAAGACCAACCAGGGACTGGCTTCGACTTCGTTCTCCCAAATAGCTGAGGATAATTGAATTCATGAGCTTTCAAACACACTGAGTATGACACTGAGTGCGGAGTCTAGCACAGGATAGCAGCCATTGTCGATTTTTAGAATCATGGAACCACAAATTTTCACAGGAAACACCTTCCTCGTATAAAGTGCCCCCTTTGTCATCTATTCTTTCTTTTCACACCCTGAAGAACAGTAGATTTCAGGCCACTTCTATCAGGCATGCAAATCAACCATAACCATAACTTACGAGGAGGAAGCAGAGGATTCCATGGTATCGATGAAGGGTTTTTCAGGCAATATAAACCGGGAGGGGTCCCTTCTTTTGACCCCCAAGTTACCTTCACCCTAGTCACTCTCTTACACTCTTTTCACTTCACCCTATACACTCTTTAATCATGCTCTTCCTCAAGACCATTGCTCTGGCTGCCACTGCCGTTCTCGCCCAGGTTTACGAGCCCACCTCTGATATCCACTTCTTTGCCCAGTCTCAGGACAACGTGGCTCCCTGGTCCCAGTCTCTCCTGACTGTTCAGGACTCTACTCTGGTGGCTGTCACCACCCTTACCCCCAACGATACCACCTCTGCCTTTGACACCCATGAGGACAACTTCGTTGCTCGAAATGGAAAGTTCCTTGTCGCCACCGCTGACAACGGCCTGATGCTCTCGGACTCTGCTCCTTCTCGAAAGCTCAAGTGGGTTGCCGGTTCCCTCAATGTTGTTGACAATGGCAAGACCTCTCAGCTGATTGCTTGCCCCTCTACTGCCAACAACACTTGGGTCATTACCCTGAACTCCAACTGTTCCAACGGTTTCCGAGTCGCTGTCAAGCCCCGAACTATTGCCAAGAACACCAACACCTTCTCTCAGATCCCTGTCAACATCACCCACTCTTCCTCTAACATTACCGGACCCGTTGCCATTGCTAAGCCCGAGCCCGTCAAGGAGGACGACAAGCAGGAGAACGGAGCCATCACCAACAGCGCTGGCGCTGTTGTTGTTGCTGTTGCCCTTGTCGCCGCTCTTTTCTAAGTGTCGACTGGATCGCTACAAAATACACACTTCTGGCTTTCTCCTGTTGGCGTTTACCACTTCACTTCAAATTTGTTGCCACCATCTGGCACTAATCTCTCTTTAGATCCCAAAAGATCAGATCGCAAGATCAGATCATTCAGCTTCATGTATATTTATCAATGCAGGCAGGTTATCGTAAACATGAATGTATCAGATCCAGTAGATGTGGCCTGCACTGTAAAAACAGGCTCGTGATAGATATGGTCTGCATTGTAAGAACAGGCTCGTATCAAGAAATGAATGCCAGGCACTAGTAGCCCTCTGTTTTCAGAGGCACTCACTGTAGTCACACCTGAAGAACCCAAGATTGTCTGATTTCACCACCGGTACGGCAACTGTAAGTGATGAGTCCATGTTCAAGTATTGTTGGAGCGCAAATTTCGTGGCATTCCAATCTATCGTTTGAATCAGCTTCGACTCCTGGGCGGGATAATGGAGGTTCTAATGCTAATATGACACCCTCCCAGGCCTTTAACTAAATATCAATCAATATACTTCATGGTTTTCAACAAGGATACTATTTAGAGGCAATTTAATGAGCTTCTCTTCCCCCAGCCTCACCTCCCAACATGTGACTCATGGCTGGTTGGATTCGTGAGTGTCACGTGCGATTTTTTGGTGGCGTTATAAATAGGGGTTGGGTGCCAAATATTCTTGAGTCGCCCATTAATGGTTTATCTAATTCTATGTGGGGGCTTACTAATGTACTGATATGTACGGTGGCAGACTCAGATTTCCCAAACTCTATAGTGAAAATATGGCCTTCTTGTGATGCGTCATACTAAGAGGCAACCTACGACACACACAAAATGACTGATTTCGAAGACGCTACGCCTGATGTGGTGATTGGAGGCGACATTGTGGCTGAGAGCCAGTACTACGAGGAGGAGGACGAGGAGGACAACATTGTTGAGGAGGTCTCTGAGGTCAAGAAGACGGTCAAATTTGCCGATGATGGCCTCACAGATGAGGAGCGACGAAAGAAGGAGTTTGAGGAGGGAGGAGGACTCCCTGAGCAGCCCAGCGACCCCGATTTCACCAACATGACCGGTGTTTCGCCCGAGATTATTGGCCGACAGGCCACCATCAACATTGGTACTATTGGACATGTCGCCCACGGAAAGTCCACTGTGGTCAAGGCCATCTCTGGAGTGCAGACTGTGCGATTCAAGAACGAGCTGGAGCGAAACATTACCATCCGACTGGGATACGCCAACGCCAAGATCTACCGATGCGAGAACAAGGACTGCAAGCGACCCGGCAACTACAGATCGTTCCGTTCGGATCGAGAGATTCACCCCAAGTGTGAGCAGCCCGGCTGTGACGGCCGAATGGAGCTGCTGCGACACGTGTCCTTTGTTGACTGTCCCGGTCACGATATTCTCATGTCTACCATGTTGTCCGGTGCCGCCGTCATGGACGCTGCCCTGCTGCTTGTTGCCGGAAACGAGCCCTGTCCCCAGCCCCAGACCTCCGAGCATCTGGCAGCTATCGAGATTATGAAGCTGCGACACGTTATCATTCTTCAGAACAAGGTCGATCTGATGCGAGAGGATGCCGCTCTGGAGCACGAGCGATCTATTTCGCGGTTCGTCAAGGGAACCGCTGCCGCAGATGCCCCCATTGTCCCCATCTCTGCCCAGCTCAAGTACAACATTGACGCTGTGAACGAGTTCATTGTCAACCGAGTCCCCGTCCCCGTGCGAGACTTTGCTGCTTCTCCCCGTCTCATTGTCATTCGATCTTTCGACGTTAACCGACCTGGTGCCGAGATTGATGAGCTCAAGGGAGGTGTTGCAGGAGGATCCATTCTTAACGGTGTTCTGCGACTCGGAGACGAGATCGAGATTCGACCCGGTATTGTCGAGAAGCAAAACAACGGCCAGTTCAAGTGCAAGGTCATTCGATCGCGAGTCCAGACTTTGTTTGCCGAGAACAACGATCTCAAGTTCGCCGTTCCTGGTGGTCTTATCGGTGTCGGAACTCAGGTCGACCCCACCCTCTGCCGAGCCGACCGACTGGTTGGTCACGTTCTGGGACACAAAAACGCTCTTCCCGAGATCTACATCGAGCTGGAAATCAACTACTTCCTGCTGCGACGACTGCTCGGTGTCAAGACTGAGGACAAGAAGCTCACCAAGGTTGGAAAGCTGTCTCGAGGCGAGGTTCTCATGGTCAACATTGGTTCCACCACCACTGGTGCCCGTGTCATGAACGTCAAGGCTGATATGGCCAAGCTGGTGCTCACCACCCCCGCATGCACTGAGCTCGGCGAAAAGATTGCTCTGTCCCGACGAGTCGAGAAGCACTGGCGACTTATCGGATGGGGTTCCATCAAGGAGGGTTCCACCATTCCCCCCAGCGAGTTTTAAAAGGTATAGATTAACGATTGGAGATTGACGACTTGAGGAATTCGTAGAGTTTTGTACCGGCGAGATGTAGGTGGATGTATTGCAGGGAAGGACGAAGTTGTCTACGAACGTTTAGACAGTCCATGATGCTCCAATAATCGACATTGCATGAGTCAAATGATGTCACCGGCCAGCTACTTGTACGACTTAGGTACAATACCATACGCTGGTGTGCCCTGATCCAAAGTGTGTCGCTTCGAGATGATAAAATTACAATATAATTTAATTAATAAATACATGAATCAAGCCTTTGTAACCAGAGGATACTTTCTAGGTCGACCACGAGGACGCCTGACTCCTCCCTGATATCGCCGGTCCCGACGTCGGGACCTCGATTTAGTTCTCTGGGGCGTTGCTTTCTCAACAGTTGTTGTCGTTTGGAGAATGGGGAAGGCTGTTTCATACTTGGAGTAATCTGTTTTAGGAGTCTCACCTTCCACTTCCATTTTTTCATCATCAGCATCATTCTTGGTGTCACTCTCTTCCTCTTCTACCTTTGCCTCCTCCTCTTCTTCCTCCACCTCTCTCTCCTCCTGTTGGTCGACCTCCACAATTCTCATTCCAGGCTCCAAGTCCTCTCTAGTCGGAACCTTTGTGAAGGGCCACTCTGGAACCGGGGCCCAAATCAATTTAGAAGGTTCCAATTGTACATAATTGTTAGCCTTGTACTTGTTGACAACCATGTCTATGGCCTCCCAGTTCAGTCTGATGGCATATCTGCCTGTTTCGGGGTTTCTCACTAGAAACTCGAGCGACTCAAGTGCTGAAATGACATCATCGGGCGTCATGCCGGTGGATTTTGTGATGTCCATGATAGAGAAGTCTGGGGTTGATTTCTTATCGTCTGACTTTTCGCGGGCATTGAAAAAGAACCGACAGATCATCAGCCTCCAATACTTTCGGTAGCTCAGTAAGCCCAAGTCACTAAGAGGCTTTTCCGGAGTGCCCGGACGGCCTTCCACGCGACTCAGAAGATATGAAAAGTCAATCAACAGCTGTCCGTATCCTTTCCGTTGGAATATAGGGAGTGTTAGGATGCACGAAACGTTGTTGGTGCCTGTAGTTTTATAGGGCTGCTGCTTCTCCTTTGAAAAATATCCTACAAAATGACATCCAAATGGATCATTTTCGGTTAGAACATAAAACATGAAGGGCTCCACATCGTAGTAGAGCGTTTTCGAGTTGAGAAACATTTTGGCCAGAAGACACAGGTTCTGACAGTAGAGCTGGGCGCGAGCTCCATCAACCTCCCAGATGGAAATGTTGCCATGGCGATAAATTTCTGTGCCTGGAGGATGACGGGCCGCGCACTTGAGCTTATGGCGCTTACGAACATGCCCAGAAGACATGTACTTGAGACAGAACTCGCACAGTGGCAGCACCTTGTTCCGGGCGTACTCTTCTGGGTAGGGGGCGGCATGCCAGGTGTTGATTTCGTAGTCGCCAAAGTGAATGCAAGTAATGTTGGCGTTTTTCGTGGTTCCTAGCGAGGCGTCTCCTCGAGACGAACGTTTCGACTCCGCAAGACTCAACGTCTTTGAGAAAAGCGCGATATCTTCGTGGGTGGGGTTGGTTTCTGCTGTCGATGCATCTTCTCCCTCCAGAGCTCCTCTATATGGCGGTTCCGTTTCGATAGGTGTGCTTGGTGAAGAGGAGTAATCGGAGTCGATTGGTGATTGTGAGCGATGTGGCGAGGGACCTGGTGACATGGACGAATCTGGCGACTCGATTACGCGAGGAGCATTACTTGTAGCGCGTCGTTCGCGTTCACGGCCTCTGTCTCGCGTCTGAGCGCTTCGAGACCGGGTTTCTCGCGTGTGTCGAGGCCTCTGGATTCGAAGACCAATTCCATAATCGTCACTATCATCGCCACTGTCGGTGGTGTAGCTATCGCTAGAATTGGAGTTGCGCCTAGGCACGGGGATCCGTAGTTTGACTGGACTGCGTCTCGGTGATGCAGATGCTTGTGGTGTGCGTTTTCGAGGGCTGGTTTTCGGGGGATTGCGTCTTCGGGGCTCGATGATGGGCTGGGGAACACCCGTGACAGTTTTGCGGGGCCGGCCGACCTGCCGCTTGATCGGCCGGTTGTATTTGATCGTCAGGTTGAACGACGTTGGTGTCACTTCCCACGTCACTGACATGTTCTGATGGATCCAGTGTAGAAAACGTTCAGAGAAGTTGTTTGGACTTGCATGTTGGAGGTGGCGCATAAAGTTTATTTGCACCATGTGGAAAAAGTGTGGGTATTGAGCCGCACATCGTGGTCCATGTAGATTATGCGGGCTAGCGATGAAATAATACAACAGACAAAGACTTGTAGGAGTGTGAACAGAAGACATTCCAATCCGTTGAACTTATGCAGTTCTTGGACAAGTGCAAAACAGTACCCTGTACCAGTATGAACCGGTACTTGTACAAGTGGAAGGTATAATGGACACCATACTGTATATATTGTACATACTCGCAAGTATGATGTGTTTACAATAGTGCAAATACACTCTGTTCATAGGTTACCCTTACATTTAGCGAGGTGAAGATAATTGAATGTACTTGTAGTAAGAAAGTTGACCACGTTTGGCCAGCCCCAAAAGAAAAGAACAATGCTTATCAAACTGCTCAAAAATAGAAATAAATCAACTAAACGCGGGACAAACTACAGCCAGAAACATCAGCCCTTGGAATAAAATACATTAATGAGATCTATTTAAATACCCTACACGCTGTGGGCGTCCAACTTGGCACGGTTGACAAGCCCCACCACACTTGCTCGTGTATCACCTGTATCCAAGACCTTAATAGCCGCATCAAACTCACTGAGCAAAGCCGAATTCAAATTGGAGTGGAATCGTTCCTCTGAGGCCAATGTGGCTACATTGGGCTTATGCAGGTTTTCAAAGTTGGGCACCTGGAGAGGGCTGTTTTGCTGGCCAATAAGACCAGTATCGTACGCGTAACTGAGCAGATGGAACAGAGGGGTATCAAGAAGAAGAGCCTCCTGTTCCTGATCTGTTCGGTCAGACTTCTCCAGGATCTGACTCCAGTTAGTCTCGAGAAGAGTCCGCGTCCACACAGTGGAACTCATGATTCCAGTCTTTGGGTGGTTGCTGTCTGCAATGGCTCGCAGCGCATCCTCTGCAAATCCCTCCACACAACTGCATAGCTCGATGAGCTCCAGGCTGGTCAGCACCTTCTTGGCAACCACCCTGCTCACCAGCTTCTTGGCGGCTTCAGCAACACCCTTAGGAAGCTGGGGACTGAGAAATCTCTCGCTAAAGATCTTCTTACCCTGCACGTGAGGTAAGATGTGTTCAGTTAGTCGTTTCTGGATTAGACTAAGACTCAGTTCATTGTTCACCTCAACCTGTTCACGTGAGGGATCGATGTTGGTGCCCGATCGAGCCTGCATGAACGACAGCTTAGCCATACTGAGCTGCACAAGTCGGTTTCGAAGATCCCCTCCTGGAATCGTCTCTTGTCCCTCCTTGGCGGCCTGCACCAAAGCCTCCGCAGCAGCCTGGTATTCTTGAAGACCCAAAGATAGAATCCACGAAATGTTAGCGCGGTTTCCGGATCGGAAAAACTGCTTCAGCAGCTCTCGGAATTCCTGGAAACGGGTAAACAAACTCTCGAAGTCCCGTTTTTCGATCCAGTATGTGTAAAGCTGGGCAGCAAAGTCGTAGCCAAAGTTGTGCAGGTACTTCCGAATTGCGTATTCAGCATCACTTTCACTCTGCTTGTTGTTGTTGGCGATAGCCACCTGCAAGTCGTGGTCTAGAATCTTTGCCAGACATCTATACAGATGGAATGTTTCACAAATATTCAGGGCTTGACTGACTTGGCCGGCCGCCACCACAGCTTCGATCCAATCCCCTCGTCGCTGGTAGTAAGTGTTTTCGTATGCCTTCCAGTCGTTGCCCGAGTTCTGGGCCCAGGCGATGGCAGCAACAGACTGGCTACACAGGGATTGAGCCAGGGGACCCAAAGGTCTGTAATCTGTAGTTTGCTCGGCAATGAACCGGAACAGAGAGTTCCAAGTCTCCATCATACGGCTTTCACACCACCAAGGGCACGACTCACCGGTGTCGTCGCTAGGAACATTCAGAGCCAAAAGAGACTCCTCCCGGGTATTTAAAATAGCACTGATAGCCGAACACACAGTAGCCGCGAAAATGGAGCCCATATTGGGTTGCTGGATATTGTCGAACACGCCGTAGATAAGTTCCGCGGCCTCCAGGATACGGTGCCTAAAGAATTCCTGCACAGGGTCTTGTTCGAAATCTTGGTTCTTGTCCACACTCTTGACAATGATGTTTTCCAGCACAATGTAGCCATCCTTAACATCTAACATGGCCCAGATGGCCTCGCAAGCAGCGAGTTTCTCAGCGTTTGCAGCCAGGGTCAGCTTTGTAGAGATGTCCAGTTGTGAGGCAAAGTTATCGTGAGCGTATTGGTTCAGTATTCGCAGTCGCTCCATTCGGAACACCAAGCTAGAGCCCATTCCAGGGTGTCGGCCTTCAAGATGGGGTGAAGTGGATGTGCAAATCTCGTGTGACACTTGGAGGAGCGCACCGCAAACAACCTCATCAGGGAATTTGACGTCGTACTCGCCTGTTGCGGAGAACTGCAGGGGTGTCAAGTCGCCACCAGCGTAGAACACGCCCTGCTCGACTCGAGACTTGCAGATGCCACGTTCCAGAATGTTAAGGCTTCGCGTCTGCTCCTTATTGTCCTCCTCGGGAAATCGTGTGATTCTGAGCACTCCGGCGGCATCAGTGACAACCACAATAGCAGAGTCACGGCTGCGGCTCTTGTCCTCGGCGCCAAACCCTAGAATTGACACAGTCTGCTTCATAAGGATCGAGTCCTCCCACTTTCCGTACTCCACAAAGTTGAGGCTTGAACGAGTCACCATATCGATAAGCACCACTGCATGATCCAAGATTACGTAGAGTGTGTCACCAGGCGAGGGACGGGCGAGTTTGGGATTGCCTCTGTCCAGTCCTGGCCGGACATAGGACTGAACTCTGTGTCGACTCACCACCTTGTCGTCCTTGAGATCAATGGTGTAGATAATGTAGAAGATAGAGTTGGAGACAAGAATAGAGGTCAGTACCACCAGATAATTCTCCTCAGCAACGTACTCAATATCGTGCAGATAGATGGACGAGGTATTGTAGAGAGTAGAAACATCAGCTGAAAGCATAGGCTTCAAATCCTTCTCAGCCAGAATGGTGGCAACTCCAGCCTCAGCAACTTCCCACACACCGAGATGACATTCGGAGGTAGCCACGTAAGCACGCCAGCCCAGACCTGGGGAGCTGGTGACCGTTCTAACACCAGTGATTCCTCGCTTGTTGGGCGAGACGGAGAAGGCAGATCTAATGTTGCTAAGAAGACCTGCCTTTGTGTCTCGCAGAGTCCAGTAGTTGAGTCTAGCCTCATCTCTATCTCGCAGTGATAGAGCAACGAGACGACCGGAAGACAAAGAAAGCACTAACGTGACGTTGTCCACGCGGTTGAGGTGCTCAATCACCTCACCACTGTATAGTTTGACCTGTTTTCTAACCTCCTGTCGAGTTCGCAGGTAACCGTCGGACGCTGCACCTCCAACAGATTCCCAGAAGACACATTCACCTGAATTGACACCTACCAGAACCAAACCAGGGTGTCCCACGTCCTTGAAACTCGGGGTAACGGGAATGAGGTGGCCCAGAGCATTGTCCTCGACTCCCAGACTGTGTGTGAAGGTCGTAGGCGAAGGTTCAGGAGAGGCATAATTCCAAACATGTGCCTTGTTGCCCACAACAACTAGTCCAAAACCGTCTTCCAGCGACGAGCTGACATGCTCACCTGAATCAAGAGCAATCTCTGTGCCCGTCAAATCGGGTCTTGCTGCCAATCGGGTCACGTTGTACATGGCTGTACAAGTGATTTCGGACCCATAGTCTGCTGCCATACTGTCCTCCACAGTCGACAGGTTGGTGAATGACTTTTCGGTGACATCGTCGCTGAAAAGCGCCGTAGGAACTCGATCGAGCTCCTCCTGCACCGCTTTTTGCCGTAGCCGTCGAATATTGTTGATTTGCGACATGGCGATGATGTGTGTGTTTGTGTTTGGAACTTTTTGTACAACTCAATTGCCTGCATTAGGGCTAGGGTAGAGGGACATGACAGGAGGTCTTTCGATAGGTATGGTATGTATGACACTTTTGAATGTTGCTGTGTTGTTAGACAGATGAAAATAGACTGATTTATTGGAGGGTGATGAACGCTCCTGATTTTCGTGGTAATCGTATACACTGTACTGGCGCTGGTTTTAGGGGCTTAAGATCAAGTAAAGTAACTCCTCCTTACTTGGAACTCCCAACAAATACTATACAGAAGGAACTAATGTTATCACAGTTCTCGTTACCTCATTTGTCATCCAGAAATCCTAGAAAGCCAATTGAAGTACGGCGTGCAGATACATGAGGTGCTCATAAACTATCAATCTCTTAGTTACTGCTTCGATATCGCTCCTAAGACTGCTTTTCGCCACTCATAGTAGTGGCGATGATTACTAATACGAAGGTTTCATGGAATGAATCTTCTTTCAAGCAATTGGTGCTGGAAAAACTTAATTTTCTTCTATCGAAAGAATTGAAAGCCCATTGTGGCCGAAGCACTGACTTATTTCTCCATCACCACATCAATCCTTTATATTACGAACGGCTGGCTATACTCATTATCTACTCCATCTTATCAGGGTAAGGGAAACCGTAACTGTAAAAAATTTATGCAGGCAGTGAAATTTTCGCCTACAGACATTAAACCAAACCACACTCAAGACAGGTACTAAGAAAATATGTTGCGACAAGTGAAACCGAAAAACGCGCGGGCTAAGAGAGCTGTTGATGCCAAGGAGCCCAAGATCGTTGAGAACACAAAACAGGCACTGTTTGTGCCCGGCCAGACCTCCAACCAACTTCTTCACGATGCTATGGTGGATCTCTGCGCCCTCAAGCTGCCCGATGGAAAGCGATTCAACAAGAAGAACGAAATCAACCCCTTCGAGGATGTATCTTCGTTGGAGTTTTTCTCGGAAAAAAATGACACATCTCTGCTGGTTTTCTCCTCGTCTAACAAGAAGCGACCCAACAACCTGACGTGGATCCGAACGTTTGGATACCAGCTTTTCGATATGATCGAGCTGCAGATTGTCAACCACCGACTGTTAAGAGACTTCAAGGCCCAGACTGTTGGCGTGGGTCTCAAGCCCATGTTTACCTTCAACGGTACCGGTTTTGAAACCGACCCTGTTCTGATGCATGTCAAGTCTCTATTTCTCGACTTTTTCCGAGGTGATACCACCGACCTCCAGGACGCTGCTGGTCTGCAATACATCATTTCTATCTCTGCTGGTGAGGTGCAGGAGGACAAGCCTCTGCCCTTGATCAACTTCCGAGTTTACAAGATCCGATCGTTCCGATCCGGCCAGAAGCTGCCTCGAATTGAGCTGCAAGAGATCGGTCCTCGGTTCGATTTCAAGATTGGTCGACGGCAGGCCCCCACTCCTGAGGTGGAGAAGGAGGCTCTGCGGGTGCCAGAGCAGCTGCGACAGAAGACCAAGAAGAACGTGGAGGTGGACAACATGGGAGACAAGATTGGCCGAGTCCATGTTGGTAAGCAGGATCTGGGTAAGCTGCAGACCCGTAAGATGAAGGGTCTGAAGAAGAAGTATGACCAGGTCGAGGATGATGAGGACGCTGACGATGAGGTTGTCACCACGAAGAAGGCCCGTGTTGAAGAGGAGGAGTATTTTAATGAGTAATTGATAGAATGCATTTTGAATAGAAGCATTGTGGAGAACCGAGCAGGGCAACCTTGTAACAGTATTCCATCAGTTGGGTTGCTATTGTAGAAGTTATCAATGGGAGAGAAGAGAGAGTTGAGCGAACCGTCTGGTTTTTTGGTAATTCAGAGCTCCGGTGGTGGAGCGAGTAGATGATCTCTATTAATTGAGCATCATGGGTAGAGGCAAAACTCAGGTATGAATACAGTACCGGTGCTTTTACCAGTAAACGTAGTGTACCCCGTTGTATCCACGTTCCCTCGATATATGTTAAGGAAGTGGTAATCATTAAGAAAAGGAAGAAACTGCGACTGAGATAACTTGTACCACTGACGAGCAAAACAGAAATGAAAAAGTATTTCCAGATCTGTATACAATAGATACTTACCGGTAACATAGAGGCATTTGTAGGGATAAGTACCACAGGTGAATGTAGAAATAGTGAGCGAAGACGAGGATTGTGAGAATTGGTCACACAGAGCTGTTAAATCTTCAACTATTAGTGACCACCAGAGGTATATTTGAGCTGCAATGTCTCTACATGCCAGTAATAAGGCTACCGGGAGAGAACTTCGAGGTGAAATCTCGTTCTGTAAAGCAGAAAAAGCAGCAATAAGGCACAGTAATAAACAAGACTTTCAAGCAAGTTACCATTGAGTCATGTACCTCTTCATATTATCGCTCGTATAATGCTACCGTAACTGCTAAATGTCACTCCATAGAGAATGCATCGCAGATGGAAAGTATCTGAGGCTCTGGATATATGTATAACGTGAAGAATAAGACCTGAAAATGAGTTGAATTAAAGATCTCAACAATTCTTTGAAATGAACTACTGTATTAGGTACTGTAATTGATCACCGCATCTTGTCAAGTATGCATTATCCCTGTGTTTATTCCAGTTCTGTATGACACATGAGTTGAGGGACAAAATTTAGGGTCTGGCAAGACCGGAATGGGCTTTTAGCTGGGTTAAGAGATGCGTCCTCTCAATATGGGCTTCAGTTAGTTAATTTTTCCTCTACCACATCAGTATGTACCTCTGTTGCGACATTATAGATTGAGAGACAAGAACCGTTGAGAAGCATAGATCGATGTATCAATGAATTAAACCTGAAATGAAGTAACATTCTTGATTTCTGGTGTTATTTATGGTCTTTAGTAAGCCACAGATGACCTCGTTGGGTTCCTACAAGTATGTAGTACAGTACTAATGTTTCTATCCCTGTTGTATGTGAGCTTCACCACTCCAACGGAACAAGGCATCCATAGTAAAAGCAGAAGAACTCGAAGGAAAAAGGCGAGTTCAAGAAACATACGAGGTCAGTGCTGTCTTTAAAATTAGACAACCATTAAACTGTGGATGTCGCTTATATAGATTTTATTCCTTTCTGTCTGCACATTCGAGTAAAGAACTCTTGGTGTAGGAAAAAGTGTAGCCACCTAATGAATAAATATATAAGAAAAGAAACCCCACGCTTTTTCGGCTCATACCCTAGGTTTACCAAGTACAGTACCGGTAGGCAGAATATAATACTGCTGGCCATATGTCTCTCAGTGAACATTGTAGATTGATGAAAGACCCATAGACAAAAAGAAGGGCAAGTGGAGGAAGGTGGATAAAAAGTACCCAAAATCATCAGACCCTACTATTGAGTGTTTGATCACTTCTGACTACCGTATCAACCAACTAGATTTGTTCTACCTTCTGCTCTATGTTTTCAGCAAGTTCGATGTGAAGACAGCTACATGCGTACAATAGGAAATACTCAAATAAACGATATGAGCGATACAAAAAAATAAGATGAGGTATATTGGAACATCAATGGGGTTGGTAAGTACAAGTATGGAATGATGTGTTCTGTAAAGTAGCGTGTACGTTGTTACATCAATAAAATATCAAAGGTAAGTCTTATTAATGAGGAAACAACATCGCGTTTGGTCTGAAGAAAGAGAAACGTTGACCCGACGATTAAAAATAGGTCCCCAATACTGTTGACTACAAATGGCAGGTTTTGATATGCGATTTTTTGTCCCTTGACTGTGTTACTTGAATCAACAAAAATTCTCCTGTATTTTACCAAGTCCTGTCTTTGACTTGGATAGAAAGACAACTTGCTCACAAAGTAACATATTAATCTAATGGTAGGTGGATCTCAAGATGAGGTGAGTGATATCGACCATAATATCTTGTCAGCCAGTACTGCGTGTTATGCGACCTCCATTTGTGGCTGGTATAAACAAAACTACTTCTGTGCTTGTCTGTGTTCTGTGAGCATCAGTATGGTATAAAATGCAGTTTCAAAGACCCCTCCAGTAATCAGACAAACAAAAGGTGAAAACGAGTAAAAAAAAAGTTGATTTTGAAAGATTGCAGATAGTCATGGCTATTTTTTTAAAAAATTTCAGTTCTTGGGCGTGTAGCACAGTGGTAGCGCGTGGGCTTTGCATGCTTGAGGTCACCGGTTCGAACCCGGTCTCGTCCAAAACTAATTTTTTTGATCATGAACGTTACAAGCTCGGTTCCGTACCAGTAGCTCGTCATATTTTTTTGTCAGTCTTATTCAGTACGGATACCGTTTGGGTCTCCGAAAGTACTTGTATGTTCTTTGGAAAACACAAGTACCAGGTACTTGTACTGGATGGAAGACGAATCTCTTGCCTATATCACATGAAAAAACGGAGCACAAGGAACACGGTACCAGTAGGTACTTGTAGTGTTGACCTTTCGACTCGAAAAGCAACCCAATGGACTGGTTCCCATCCTACGAGCAGTACAGTACTCGTACCGTTATGTACAGTATGTACCGTACTTGTATTGTAGATTTTCAAACCACGCTCTACAAGTTCATACTGTATGTACCGGTACCAGTACGAGGTAGGTACAATACTGGTTTGTACCTGTATTCATGTATGAAAACAAGGTCAGCAACAGTATCCTACAAAGATGGTGCCAGGTGCAGCCCCGGTAGGTAAACGTATTATAGGAAGGAGACAATGAGAGCTTTCATGTAAGGACTTCTAAGATGGTATCTCCCTCGAAGTTTCCCGTATGTACATGCTGATGATATTATCTGAATTCTCAAGGTGTCTAATGATAAAGTCGCAATACTACAAGTACGGCATGTACCTGTCTGTAGGTGGGTCACAATACTGGCAGGAAGACATGACGACTGGAGCAAAAAAAGAAGCACTGTTCAGTGCACTTCTCCCGGGGGCGAGTCGAACGCCCGATCTCAAGATTACAAATGATTCCTTTACAGTCTCGCGCCTTAAACCAGCTTGGCCACCGGGAGATGTGTTTGTCGCCCTCTTGAAATTATATATGCTGTAACATCATGCCTTTATCCCCCTAAAAAAACTGCCGCAAGGAAACCGAGTGCTAGACTCACTTTCCCTTCTGTTTCTTTTCCTATTAATTCGCTCTTTCCTATTCTCATGTTATGATTTGATTGATAGCTACTGGTACGATACAAGTAAATGGAATAAGTATAACGAGAAAACCGGGTACTTGTACCGTACTTGTAGTTGTAGAATCAAATAGTTGTGCTTGTACAGTACCGCCCAGGTATATATACATAGATACATACAAGACTGTATACATATTTTACACTGCTACAGATTGGCGGCCTGTCACAACACGTCCTATCCATCACCAAACACAGGGCTGGATGGATCCTTTTTCTAGAGGTAATTAGCGTGTAAAACTTGCTGAAACACATTCATTTCGAAAGACACTGTACCGGGTATTTGCACCGTTACGGAGTACTTATACAGGTACCGGTACCTGTACTTGTGCATGGACTCTTTTACAATGTGAAGTTATGATCAATTGAATGAATAAGTCAGTACTTGTAGAATAAAGAAATACCACGTGTGGGAACCTCAAAGCATTTACCCAGATGCTAATATATGTATAGAGAGGGAAGACTGTTATACGATCTTTTCCGGAAGAATAACTACTAATCAGAGTCTGGCGCGCGGGCTCACAATACATGTAACTGTACCAGTACCAGTAGGCAAACGTAGCAAAGAGATCCGACAGTCACCCAATTGACGTCGACCTTCAATTGACATCCGTCAGAGACTCATCTAAATAAGGACATTCGCCTTTGGTGTCACACCTGTAGAATAACATCGAGAAGGAAGTTAATTGATGCCCAGATCTAGAGCTGAAGATAGAAGCTGCGGAAGTACGTGGTCTAATGAGATCTACTGTCGTATACCGTAAGTATTTCCAAGCTACACTTGCCCAGTTATATTGGATACAATACTTGCCTCTTCTTGGAATTGACCTCCTCCTTTCAGCCATCCCTCATTGTTGAAATGAAAACTCCTGATTTCCAGAGAGACACACTTGTCCAGCCTGATGCCATGCCAAAGGTGTGTACTTGTAGACTTCTCTGAGAAGTATCTCTGTTGAAATAGGCGTGTGGTTATCGAAGCGCTATCCAGTGAGGTGATATACACAGTAATTCGTTATTGTATTTGATACGAATTGGTTGATTTTATACACAGACACTTGTGCAAACCATCTTTCCCTTACATTGTACTGCCAGGGGCTAGGCAGACCACGCCATAACCCATAGGTGCACCCCACTCCAGCTCCCCACATTTCCAACGTACCACGACGCTACTGCAGCTTTAGCCAACAATGTCCAATGTAGCCTATCTAATGGTCTAGTGTGTACAGTAGTGCCAACTAGACCGGTGGGTGTCCAGGCACACGACCGATCAATACAAAAGGGGCAATAGCAGCTGATATGAACGTAGGGGAGCTTCGCTGGTGGGAAGAGAGTGGCGGTTTCAGCGTCTTTTCAGTACCGGTAATGTTTGGCATATGGTATCTCTCGACACAGTACATCAGGCTGCCGGGTCTGTTATTCACTTGTATGGCGACGGTGTTCACCCTGAGATGCTGATACGTTTGACTCACCAGGCTGTATTTAATCAATCACCGGACCGTATACCCAAGGTAACACTACGGTGTACCGATATTGTACACCGACAATACATGTATCCGTAGTTCATCGCCGTCACTCTAATTAAATGCAACGTAGAGCACCAGCCAAGAATATGAATCACGTGACTAGAAGTCAATGCCATTGAATGATTTGTTGAAATAGTCGCGTGAATCAAGTATTAGGTCACGTGATTGTCCCCGTCTTGCCCAGTTAACGCTCAGATACGTTTTTCAGCTCTGCCTGCTGTTGAATTAAGGTTTGACACTTCAGATGATGTGGATGCGACTTTCGGATCACGGAAATTTCAGAATATCAATCAGAGATTATCTCACAGCTTTCCCAGAAAAACAAGGATACTCACATTCGCCAGCGCATGCTTTTCCGGCCCTGGAACTACGTTTTTCATGCGAGTTTCGGATCTTCCAGATCTTACTTCTGTCTACCATGAGGGTTCGCAACTTGGCCCAAAGAAGCAAGCGGCAGCTTGAAGTAAAGTTTCGGACAAGACGCGTACCTGCTATTTTTCTGGGTTTCTGAAACACCAAAAAAGGTGGTTGAGGTCTCTCAAAAGAAGTGGGTGAAGACGGCGACAGCCGATAGAGTAGCGGTCACGTGACGTGTTTTACCCTGCCCATGCATTATTTCTCTGTGCGGTGGCCAATCAGCTGCTTTCTGGGGCACGACACGTACAGTCCATACGATGCATACGACAAAAGCCGCAAAGAAATACTACAGTACCAGTGGTGATACTGTATTAGGGCTGCACCCATATTGGTTTTAGAGTCCTGGGGGTGGAGTTGAAAGTATATGAAAGTGAGACGAGTTTGAAGGAAGAGCAGGACCCGAAAAGGGGTTGTTATAATTATATACTTGGTGTCTGTGCGGGTCACTATTTCAGCTTCTGAAGACACGCTTGCATGCTAAATTATGGCGCATAGACACGGGTGGCGCCAGTTGGTGAGGAGTGAGAACAAAGTGACGGAAAAAAAAAAAAAAAAACACGATCGGCGCGAAATAGATTATGTCCACCTGAGCGGCTGAAATATGGCCAGTGTTTTTGTTGCACTTAAACGCACCAAAACTACTGGAAATATCATCTGAGAGAAACTTTTGACGTGCGTATGAAAAGGAACTGCACATGCATTGGCCGCTTGATAATATATCTTCAGCATACGTGCATTTGGGGACAATAACTTCTCACATCTGAAGATGAGGTAGATTTCCTACTTCAGAAAGTCATCTGCTCTACTCGTACGGAACAGGACGATTCAACCACCACGACAATCGTTGATTCATCTCTTGTGCTCAGCGCTAAACTCAAAACGCGTCACATCACCCTTACCCACATCCCTTGATTCCCAATTAGTCGAATGGGCTGGACAATTTTTTTGCACGATTTTTTGGGCTTGTGATAACTAGGGTTCCCGACCAGCTCCAGGCTTGAAAGATATATGTAAGGCATCCTATCGATGCGGAGAAGCCCCCAATGGCTCCTGTCTGCTCACAACCACAATATATTCGCTGTGGCGGCTCGCAAGGCACCCGCAATAGGGTTTGGCGGAGGGGCCATACTTGAGACAACAAGAAGAGTGCTTTTGGAGGTCTTTGGGCGCTGCTTGAGTGGAGGTCTGGTTTGGTGTGGCAGCTGGTGGGTCCGAAACGGGCCTTGGGTGCGTGTATGCTGCACAAGTCACGTTTTCCATGGCGGGTGTATTGTTATACCAGCGCATTAGGTTAAGCCAGGGATGGGGGTTCTCAGAGGTGTCTTTTTAAAATGCCCAGAAACTGGCAAAAATAGGGCGTAGGCTGTTACCAGTGAAGGGCGGCAGGTAGTATTTTTGAAAAATCCTTCTGCGGAGATTTGTCCTTGTACACATAGAGAAACTGGTCAGTAGATACTCTTGTGCATGTTGCTACGTTGAGCCCCGACGACCGGGTAAAGATAAGCGTCAGATATAGACGAGAAAATGGGGCATTACAAATCCGATAGGCAGACAGACTGCGAGTTTCCTAGAAGCGTAGACGAGCCCCAAGCGTAGCCCAAAGTCACTTGACCCCTCACCCATCCGCTATCACTTGCTGCGACCGCCTCAGTTTAGGTTGCACACTCCCTGTCGCGTTCAATAAACTCTTTAGTCGTCACACTACCCACCGCACCATCTCTCTGGCCACGCACTCGCTGTCGACAACATCTCGCCCCTTGTCCCGCGCTCGCCATGAACGCAGTCCACCACCACCCCCATCCTCACCACGGGGCACATCACTCGCATTCACACACAGACATGCCTCCTCCCGCGTCCACGCCCACACACTCGGTCACAGACTCGCACATGTATACGCCCGCAAACATGGCCCACTCCAAGGCCCAGGTCCATGCTCAGCAACAGGCTCTTGCCCAGGCGCAGGCCGCCGCTCAGGTAGTGGCCAACGCCATGCGAGGTGACAAGCCGTTTCCGCCCCAGCAGCAGCAGCAGCATGGACAACATCAGCAGCACGGACAGCAACAGCATGGTCAGCAGCAGCAGCAACACCACCACATGAACGGGGTGCCGAGGATGAACGGACAGGCAGGCATGAACGGACAACCTGGCATAAACGGACAAAATGCATCCATGCAAATGTCCCCACCCACTCCCCACAACTCCCACAATGTGACGGCCACGCCGACCAACACCGGCGGGTCTGCGACCGCTACCCCAACACAAAACGACATTTCGCACGCAGCAGAAAAAGTCCTGCAACGAGCAGAAATCTCCCGGATGACGCGAAACCTCAAATCGCGCCTCAAGCTCGCCACCTACAAGACCAAACGTGGCTGGGACAACCTCACCTTTGATACCATTGAACAGCGGGTCGACGAGGAAATTAAGCCGCTGTCGCCGTCGTCAACGTCGACTATACACACAAACAACTCTGCAACATCCGCAGGAACCACATCTACCAACACAAACACCACTGCAGGCAGTGACAAGTCCTCTTCTAACGCTACCCGGTCAATGTACATGACAACCACCGACCAGTTGTCGTCGCCACCTCTCCAACAGCCCTTTCACCCGCTCTCCACGCCCCGCTTCCCTCCTGGGAACTACCCTGGAAGTGTTCATGGACCCGGGGGCCCTCAGTCTCCAGCAACTCTCTACGATCTGGGCTCTCCCAAGGCCAAGCTCGACCACTACCCCATGTTGTCGCCGGCTAAGATCCCGGAGACGAGAAAACGGGCTCGAACCATCACCAATGCCCCTGGCGGGTCTAATGCGTCGCCACGACTGCATTACTCCAAGTCGTACCAACAGTTGCCTTTTGCCATGTCACAGCAGCAGCAACAGCAGCAACAACACATGCACATGCAGCAGCAGCAACAGCACATGTTCCAGCATCAGTTTGCCCAGGCTCAGCCTATGGCCAAGTCGCAGTCGATGGGTGCCTTGAGTCAAATGAAGCTGTCTCGTGATGAGATTATGGACATTGATAGTGAGCTTGATGCTAGGGAAAGACGTGAACGTGAACACGAGCAAAGACAGCATCAGGAGCGACAGCGCCAGGAGCAGCAGCGGCAGCAGCATGAGCGTGAACATCAGCAGCAGCAGCAGCAGCAACACCAGCATAGCGAAGAGCATCCTTCTCAGGCCACTCACACTCACTCTCTTGGGGCAGCTTTGGCAAACCGGTCTCTGGAGCCCCCCAGAACCCCGCCCCAGAAGCCTCGTAAGCTCGGGGCCCCCCATTCTCGCGACGACAACCGCGACGAAGGCGCAGACCTGCTCATGTATCTTGCCACGTCTCCTTCGCCAGCCCAGCGACCCTCTTCGTCATCGCAGGGATGGGGTGCAACGGGAGGTACTCCTGTGCAGCCTTCGTCTGCTGCTGCCCCCCAAACTCCTTCGCAGAACTTCAACTTTAATGACTATCTTCACATGATGACTCCGTCGCCCGCACAAGTGTCACATTCGCCGTATCACGCGGAGCGAACCCCATCGACCCCCAACCGGCTGCGATTGGGCCAGATTCCACGATCTGCGAGACGGAGACTCAACTTTGACAAGATCCCTGCCTCTCCCACTTCAAGTGAGAGAGACAGCCGGTAAAGGACCGACACAAATTGTAACGTAACACACAGGACTTCCGTGAGACGCGCTCATATGTGAGCGGTGGTCACACACTTATATATTAATGACATTAGATTAACCGAAGATTGTTGGCTAGCATCTCACGACAACCAGGTAAATACCTTATGATCAACAAGAATACTCTAGCTCCTCCGAAGTGCTTGGGATTCATGCGAGTATTTTGACAAGAATTCTGGAGCGTTAAACCCCAATCCTTCGTAAAAATTCAGCTTTGTACGCTAATAGTAATGAATTACCTGTACTTTGACAATGGCAGCCCAGCTACGTTCCTTAGAGCTAATTCACTAGAGCGAAAAGAAGCACTGGGAAACTATGCTCAACCTGCTACTGGTAAGGTAGACACTACTGATCCAGACGGTCTAATGTTCCTGTGGAGTAATGATTCAGATGGCTCATCTTTAATCTACCTGTACGAGACTTGTGAACTGATGCTTGTAATCCCAATTGAGTCAATATAAGAAAAACGACGAGTTATTAGAAAGTACCACATCGGGGAATCTTGAAGGAACCACTTGGACAACACTGCAACGGTACTTGCAATATATCATGAGAGCGATGATATCCAGTCTATCGATTGATAGTTTCCAGAAGCCCTAAACACAATGGATTCGAGAGTGAATTGAAATTACAGCAAACTGAAAGGTTTTATGTGCACTTTTGGGTTGTTCGGATGTCCCCATGCTGTCAGATGAACTCTCCTGCGTCTGAATATCACGAAATTCTGGAGGTTAGTAAATAAGGTTGCAAAAGCTCGTATTCTAGTTACATAATAACTCTAAGTGAAAAGGGGGATACCTAAAATATTTCGTTTTTAAAATCGATCGTAACATTCGAATAGTCAGCGATGGAGAGCGGTAGCACATTATAGATCGAAGGAAGTGCTTACGCGAGCCCAGAGAATCGATACAGCCATAACAAAGGCGATACCCTTACTAGCTCGAACCTAAAATGATAACTTACAAACCTTGCTAACACGAATCTAGTACTTGTATGTCAGTCGTTGGAGCGTGGTCTTTTACAAGTACAAAAAGTGCAAAAAGTGAAACTGGAGGTACATTTGAGACTAATATGTCTTAGGGTCTCACGGAAAGGGTGACTACTGAAACTGTAACGTCTGTCCTACGTGTAGAGGTATAGGGGCTAGGTTCCAATAGCTACCCCTATCTTGAATGATTGTCAGAACGACTCTGTTGGACCAGTCGCATTTCATTTTGCATCAATTCACAAGGCCTTCAAAAACACCCAATCGAAATTCCTTCATGTCCAACCCCAGAATATCGACGAATACGCTATTCGAATTCTGAGTTTGAGCTGGGACGCGTATCTGTCGCCACAACCCTCTTTACCATTCACACAACATACCATTCACACAACATACCATTAACACAACATGAGCATTCCAACTGACGGCGGTCCTCCAACTCCCATGACCCCTCACGAATACGCGAGGCGTCGTGAGTTGCATGATTATGTGATGGGCTTGGACAGTGCAGACACCACGATTCTCTTTGAGAAAACGTGTTTGCTTGAGCAGCAACTGGCGCAACAGTCACCTAGCGACGAAGATTATCCAATGAAGCTACAGCTTTTCAAAGCTCTACAGGTTCTTCTACTCGCCAAGGCCCACGACATTGACCTGATACCCAGGGAGGGTGATGACGAGGATGATGACAAGAATGCTGACAATGCTGAGAAGCCTAAGACTTCTTAGACAATGAAGAGCGAGTGCAACTAGTGCATGTAATGCGACTGACATTGGGAAAGTGGGGAGCCTGGGCTGAGGACTGCTTGACGGAGTGAGGGCGAGTTGTGACTGTTACTTGCGTCAGGAGCGGGATTACGAAATGGAACTATATGAAATTAAAAAACAACATCGTGTATTTGGTAAGGTGTCATTCATTATACTTGTACTTGTACTTGTACTGGCTGGCACCAGTAGTGAACATGCTTGATATCCTAACTTTTGATTGTAGCGTGGATCGCTCAATGATTTTGGATACTTTTATATTACTTCGTAGCGTGGATCGCTCAATGATTTTGGATACTTTTATATTACTTCTTAAGACGCATTACAGCCATATACCCGCGAATACAAGCATGCTGGTTATCGGCTTTCAATGAATCTTGCATTTTTTTCCCGTTTTTTTTACAATATATATTCTTTATTCTACCAGGTAGGGAAATACATTAAAACTACAGAACACGCGTATACAATGTTGAACCCGAACGTCGGAAGTCTGGCTCGGGACTCTGATGAAATCGTTTTCTCAAGATGACTGGATAAAAAGAGTAACAGTCAAAATAAATACTTTTTCTAATTCGTTCAAAATAAGGTTCGCCTTGCCACTTTTTCGGCGTTTTTCAAGTGTTGATGTGGTGGCTCAATGGTAGAGCTTTCGACTCCAGTCAACTTGGTTGTAATCGAAGGGTTGCAGGTTCAATTCCTGTCCATGTCAGATTCTTAAGGATTGACAATGGCTTAATAAGGAAAAAACGGGAGTTCAATTCTCCTAGCTTCTGAAGCTAATCAACAATTTTTTTAGAGCTCTCTTGACGGTATTGCAGTTGTCTCGGAGCTCAGTTTTTTTCCAAGTACCCTTTTTAGCAAGACAATTTACCCCTCTGACTTGAGAATTGCACACATGTTTCCCACTGTATCGTACCAGCTACTTTACAAGCTCTTTATTCACCCCGTTGACCACATACCGATCGGGGAATGCAAATTCATAAACAGATGACAGCATCAACACCTTGGGCGTGCGCTCTGCGTAGCCAAAACGTATTCCCATTAAATACAAAGCAGAATCCAACACCTCTCCACTATTGGTTCCTGCACTTTTACATTATTCACTTACTGACAGGTACATTTATACAACGCAAAACATCTTGTGAAGTTGTATCTGTTGGGTGCTCACTGCGTCGAGAAGGTGGCAGACGAGCAGCTATGTCATTGACATATACACTACTGTGACAGTATATTCTAAACCATTACTCAGACGTCTTCAAGTCATCAACCTCAGTTCTCAAGAATCAAGGTTTAGCTGGCTGAACTGTCCCTGCGTAAATGATGCATGCTAAATTATTTATAGCCAAATAAGGCAAAAGAACAATGAGAAGAAGAGCTGGTGGCTAATAGAGTCCTACCAGTCGCATAATATTCACGTGCTTTAAAATTACATACTAGCTCACTTCATTACTTGTAGTTGTGGAAACTTCCCGCGGAGAAGTCGACCATGAAGAATTCCGTTAACCACTGATTGAGTTGAACATGATTTATGTTCTTCCACCCGACACCTAAATGGTACTGTAAATGTAGCAGTATCACGTACCATCTATAACTAACAGTGGTGAATTACCCACTACCCACTTGTTGAGTGTTATCCCTTCTCCACTCTCTTCATCACGACCGTTATTCTCAAATTTCCAACTTACAATCTAACAGTTGCTTTTATAGCTCTTGCGTGGTGAAATCCGAAACATTATCGCCTCTGGAGAGACTAGGATCGGAAAGAGGGTCTATCCTAACATGACAACCACTCTTTGGGTAATTTTTGGTCCTACGGAGGGCAGTTGAAACTTGGGACTGGCATTTCTGCCACGTTTCTTTCTTTTCCTTAACACATTTATAACTAGACGAGTTATATTAAGCCAGATTATTTGTAAGTCGAAGTATTATTCCCACATACCGAGCAAAAATAACATGAGCACGTACTGAGGGTTCCCAAAAGTGGTAAATCATATAGTATGGGTGGACTGAGCCCCTATGACCTTTCTCGCACTTCAACTACACTGGACTCTTCATTCATTCCTTTCTATATTGTCCCCCGAGATGCTGACAGAAAAGAGACAGTATACATGGACACCAGAAATAACACCAAGAGAAATTCTTATACAATTAACTCAATATTTTTATGAGATCTTTAGCTTACTTCACTTGATCTTTTGATATTTCGAGGTGTCTTCACGGCGAGTTACCTTCACGATTACATTTCGTCTCTACATGGAGTTGTTGTCAGAACAATGAAGTCGCAAATTGCAACAAAGTAACGAGAGGATTAAGGGGTATAATACAAACTGCTGACTACTCAAAGTATCGTGGGCCTTTAGCACTCTTCGGATAACACCTTTTAATCCAAATATATCTAATTCCGTTAATATTGGCAGTGGTTTTCCTTCCTAATGATGCTCACAAAACATGGAGAAATACACATGTGCTGTGTGATATAAGCCAGAGACACACACAAGCTATAAAATACCTATTAAGCACAATAATGTTTGCTATGAGAGCCTTTCTACGCTTCTCTAGTTGTACAGTTCTTACTCTTCAGTTCATCAGATTGCCTGAACCCTTGAAGGGGTAAATGTAGCAGCACTACGTATTGAAGATAATAGAATGTGATAACTAGCATACTGAACCTGTTACGAGTTTCTTGAGCGCTATTACCTTCTTTATTTCTGCTTTGTATCGTTCCTCATCGACTTATCCCTACGCATTATATGATTTCTCGAAGAGACTGATAGAACAGGAATGCGTAGTAGCAATAAAATAAAGTCAGACGCAGGAGATAAAAGCCATGTACAGTACCTATAGCCATTATCTATCGCACATACCGGTACAGTACGTACGCAAGAAATAGTAGACATGACAGATATATATGAGTTATTTAATATAGCAAAAAAATTGGACGACACCGGAATCGAACCGGGGACCTCGCGCATGCTAAGCGCATGTGATAACCAACTACACCAGACGCCCATTGGATGAAAATGCCTATATTTTCTTCGTAGTGGATCTTAAAATTCCCAAAAATAAAAGAATCATCCTAAGAATGAAAGAAGCTGAAGATTGCAAGGCAACTCACTTTACTTTCTGTTTCCATTCTATTTTTCTTTTCTCATGTTGTGATTGATTGATTATCATTACTGATACAGGTACTGGGAGTCATGATTCGTTCACCCTGATACTACACAAGAGCACGATCATGTTGCACAAGACCTGGTCACCCTTAACTTGTTGACACGAGCAAGGAGTTCGACTTCTAAGTGAAAAAATCCCTAAAATCAAATTTGTACAAGTACATTTCTTTTCTTTCTTGTACAAGTACAAGTATATTCAATTGATTATACCAGTACCGGTACTTGTGACTTCGCTATGTGAGAGTAATTTTTGAACTGAATGGAATTGCAGCGGGGTATATATGTACTTGTATACAATGTACTTGTACAAGTACAATACTTGTACATGTAGAATCTTGATGCTATCGATGAGGAACTTGCACTGTGCCCATTGTTGCACAAGTACTGTAGCAACCTCTGGGGAGGTATGCACTTGAGAGGTCCATAATGTGGGTAGTCGTTCTAGGGTAACAATGGGAATGCCTCTTTTCATAGACACACTTGTTTGTACAGTACCAGTTACCTACGATAGCAAAGTCATGCAAATTATTTAATAATAATCAATAAAAATAAATTAAACCTATCGTGTCCAACTGTGCTTATGGGCTTAGTCACTGATATCGATCCAAATGGCGTCCGACAAGGAAGAGTCTGAGGAGATGCCAGTCTTGTCCTTGGCCTTTTTCTTCGACTCAGTCTTGTCATTAGTGTTCTTTTTGGAGGCCGTCGGAGCTTCTGGTGGTGGGGGAGGAGGAATGAAACCAGGAATGGCCTGCTTCAAACGCTCGAACATGGTAGATTTGGCAGACGACGTGGAGGACTTGGAGATACCCTTTTTAAGACCTGTCTTCTTGGCAATATCTGGTTTCTTGACACCACCGAGACGTTTTTGAGCTGCATCAACACGTTTGCCCAAAAGCTCCCCCCGCTTCCTGCTATTGTCATCACCGCTCTTCCTCCTCTGCTCTGCCAGCTTGGAAGGCCCGTTGTTAGGTGTTTCCGACCTAGTACTGGGTTCCTCGTTGGTGACAGGCGCCTTTTCTGTTTTGACAGCCTCCTCGGCTACTTTGCGCTTCTCACGCAATAGACGCATCTTCTCAGCTCGCTCCTTGATTGACGAGACAGCTTCTGAAGGTCGACCAGTAGCAGAAACAGGATTGTTGGTCACATCTTCAGAAGGAGAAGCGGTGGCTGTTGTAGCTGGCGAAGAAGCGCGTTGGAAAGCTGTGTCAGGGGCTACAGGTGTTGTTTCTCTCTGGCCCTTGCGTTCAGCCGATAGGTCTTCATTCTCCTTCTCATTTGTCAGACGGTTAATGATGGCGACTGCAGCGTCATGGGCTTCGTTAGCTTTTCTTGCCTTCTTGCTGGTTACTGCCCGCGCACTCTTGGCCACCTCAGCGACTCTTTGACGTTCGGCTTCAGCCTCCTTCTCTTTCCTTTGCTGTTCTGCTTCTCTCCTTCGTCGTTCAACCACCCTCTGCTCTCGTTGCCGTGAAGCCTCTGCCTCTGCTTCAGCCTCTGCTTTAGCCTCCTCCTCCTCCCTGCGACGCTCAGCCTCCTTCTCGGCCTCTAGACGCGCATTTCTCGCTGCTTGCTCTGCCTCAGCACGCATCCTTTCCTCTGCCTCAGCACGCTTTCTTGCCTCGTCCTCGTAGGCTTGTTTACGCGCCGCCTCTCGGGCTTCCATTTCGGCAGCAACTTGAGCCTTAGCACGAGCTTCGGCCTTTTGCGCGGCCTTTCGCCGGCCGAACACCTCTCGCTGCTCTGTTTCGCGCCGTTCACGCTCCAGACGTTCCAACCGTTCCTCCTCAGCCCTTTCTCGGTTCCTTTCGAGAGTTCGCTCGTCCGTAGGAGAAAGATAGGGGCGAACTAAGGGTGAAGAAGGGGAGCCAGCGGGGGATTCATTTGCTGTAGAAAGTGACGCCGTGATCGCTTCAGACATTCGCTTCTCTTGCTGCAACAGTTGTTGGCGTTGCTTACGAGCCTCGTTTCGACGCAAGTCAATATCAGAAAATGTAGCTATCACGGGCGAGGAAGAAGCTGGAGAAGCACGGCCAGATCCTGCGACTTGAGAAGCGCGATCGGCTGACTGCATTCGTTCTGTCGGAGTTGCCAGTGCCTGATCAGAGGCGTTCTTGGTGCGGTCATCAGATGTTGCCTCCACCGGGACAGGAGCCAATGCTGGTTCAGACGACAGCTGATGTAGCTCTTTACTGGCAGCCGCCGGAGGCGTAGGCGGGGCACTAGAGCCTCGATCGGCGCCTGCAGAGGTCGAGTTAGCCACCGTGGGAGTGGAAGCAGTAGGCTGCTGTGAATGAGCACGAGGAGAAGATTCATCAGACTTGGGAATCTGCACGCTAAGCGACAGAGGTGATGGCACCTGGGTTGTAGGACCTCGCAGCAGTGAGGCATATCCAGCCGGGGGTTCTGGTGAATTCTGGGCAATAGAGGAGCCATCATTGACGCCATGGGGATTAGAAATGCTGGTCGGCGGTGCTGCTGTGCGGGGAGACGCCTGTGCCGAAATGGATGAAGGTCCAGGGAGCTCTATAGGCTGCTTGTCACCGCCATCCCCTACATCTTCATCGTCGTAGCCAAACTCCCATTGATCTTTGGAACCCGCCAACAAAACGCACTTGCCACCCAAGACAGCAAAGCGAGCAGTGACGTTAGAGTCGAGGTTTGTGCTGGTAACGGTAGGAAACCTGTCAAACTCCTTCAACATGCGGGAAACAACGGGAGGCACAATACCATTTTCACAGTGGAAGCGAACGTTGTTGGCATGTTCTTCCCGTCGTCTCTTCACCATTGCTTCCTGTTCAAATGGATAAGCCCGTTTCGGGGTGGCAGTCATGGTATTATTGTTGTTGTTCCCGTGGTCGGCGCTAGCGTTTGGCGTATTCATCATATTGTCCAATGCAACCATCCGGAGTGACAGGTTGTTAACAGACTGAACAACTGTCTTAAGGTCCATTCCCATCTGCATCATTGAACTGTGCAGTTGGTCGACTCGAGTCGAGGTCTCGGACCTCCATCGATCAATATTATTCAGGCGCGTCTCGTGGCCGGCATTCACAGCAGCAGTGGATTTCTTGAGGGAATCAATCTCGGTTTCGGTGACGTCCACTCGCTGTTTCACCTTGAATAACAATTCTGCGTTTGAGTGCAGATTGTTCACCATCTGACTAAAGCGAGTCTGGAAGTCTGGCAGTGGGGAATTCTGCTGTTGAGAATGAGGCTGCGGTGCAATTTTAGGTACAGATGCTTGGGGAGGCGTGTCGCTTCTGGGACCACCAGTGACTGCCGAGGGATGGGGGAGGTAGGCATAAACGAACCACCGGCTAGCATTCTTGTAGGCGGGCGAAACCGTGGGGAATAACTGACGAGTGATGGCGTTTGTGTTATCCAGTTTTGAAGGATTTAAGGTGACAGCGTAAGCACCAACTGGAGAGTAGTGCTGCGGGAAAATCGATTGAAGCCACTCTCGAAAGTGCGCGATAGAGGTGAACGACGGAATCGATATCAGTTTGCTAGAAACCCCCGTTAAAGACACGAGTCCATTAGGTTTCCGGAGTGTGACACACATGGTGACAGTTTTGATGTCCGGGTCATTATTCTGGTTTCCTGGGTTTGAGGGAGCCTGCTGTCTCTGAAATCCCTGTTGGTTCTGAGTGCCTTTTTGGTTCTGAGTTACTGGATGGAAAGGAGCACCTGTCGGAGTGATACGGCCGTCGAAAGTAGGAAAACTTGGTGAATTGGCTGCCGAGGTCACTGGAGATTTAGTGCTGTTATTTATCGCTTGAAATCCTGAGTTCTGGCGTGGTAACAAATGTGGAGTCGCCGATTCCTGCGCAGCAGGGGGAGCAGCCTGCGCTGCTTCACCCGGCAGCACTACGGCCGAGGAAACTTTGGGACTTTCACTCGCCTGGGGAGACAACGAGCTGTTTTTTTCCGGTGCTGGAGGAGATGGACTGAGCAGAAACACTGGAGAACCTGGTTCATTGGTTTCTGCAGCCTCCGCGTTGTCGGGAACGGTGGTAGCGGCCGTCACAGTGGCGTTGGTGTCTTCTGGAGCAGCGGCAGTCGCAGCTGTTGAAGTGGCACTGGTGGCGTTGCTCGCAGCAGAGTTCTCAGCCGGAGGAGGTGTTGGGTCACTGGGAGGTGCAACTGTTTGATTAGTACTACCAGCACTTGTGTTTGCATCCTTGGCAGTAGGTAGAACGCGACCGTTCTTGTCCCTGTACCCTACCGGCTCCAATAGGTTCCCTCTCACGTCAATAACCACCTCCTCGGGAATCTCCACAACCCTTAGGCTTTCGGATCTCATAAAAGCCTGACTCTGGCCCAACGTGCCACAGATAGATAGCAAAGACTGGGTATTGGTTAGACCAGAGTGGGATATCCGGTACCGCTTCTTGGTGTCCAGCTTGGCGTTTAGAGTCTTGCACCAGTCTAAAAAGTCGCTAGGACTCTTCCAATCCGGAGGGAGGTTGACCCACATGCTGCCAGTTTCGGGATACTGCCACTCCGCATCGGCAACACGTTTTGGTTCGTGAAAAACGATGTTCTTGCGCAGCACCATGGCTGTATCAGTCCTTGTCTGTGTGGGTGGTGATGTGGGGTTTGAAAATATCGTCGCGTTTTTCGTTCAAAAAAGTATTAAGCTTTAGGAGGTGGAGATAAGCTTAGTCATCAACGTGAACTTTATGGGTGGAAGGAGGGTATGCTGTAATAATAGATGTAGATGCGATGATTTACACACTTGTAGATGTTACTCCAAGTAGTGATACCGCGCTAATCGATGTGTTAGCACTATCACCTTTGGGATACATTGACACGTATTTTCTGGAACAACCCTAATCCACTACGAGTAGTATCAAGCACCTGATTGGTAAAATGGTTTCACTCCACACTCCAACTCCACACTCCTTAATTATTGGGACATTGGGTTTAGCACTGATTACAACATGGTGTATCCTGACAGTCTAGACTGTGGGGTAATTGGTGCGAAAGTCCCTGTGCTCGTGCGAGTACTAAATCATGTTTGAGGTACAGTAAATTTGTAACCTAACACACTGCCTACCTGGTAGTGTATTTCAAGGGGAATGAAACTCTCGTGTCTGTTCTGAAGTGTCTCAATAAAAGGGGTCCTGTCTGTAAGAATACTATAACTATGACGCATCTTTCTAATGAAGGCAGAAATTATCCTTAAAGACCCTGACATCGATTACCAGTACCGGTACCGGTACAAGTGTAGTTGCACATTTAATACATTGATTGAGCAGTTATTCTGGGACTTCACTGCTACAAGCTGTTTTTTATGGAAAATGCCCAAATAGCAGATACTGTACTTCCTAGTTACGACCTATTCTTACTGGTACCCTGAATAGGCAAGGGAGCTCAGCTCTTAAAAAGTTACCAGTGTACTTACGCGAAACAAGAACCCCTAAGGACTTGCTTTTAAGTGCTGGTGCCGGTACCTATGGTGCTCTACGTGTTTTGTGCCTTATTCCACAGATTCAAAAATCACACAATTAATAATATTCTGCGACTTGTAGGATCTCGAGAGATGCAATGACATACACAATAATACCAGCATGTTCTTGCTGAATACAGCCTCTTCAGTCTGGGATACAACCACCTATCGTGATCATTACCTAATAAAATATATTATACACAGCGACTAGCCGAGGTTGCCGACTGCAGGAGCAACCTCCACACTCGGGGTTACACTATCCTGGGGCTCTTCGTCTACCCGTTCTTCTCCCTGCAGACCCTCCTCACCTTCTTCCCGTTCACCCCGGGCCTCACGCTCGCGTTCCTCCCTCATCTGATGCTCCAGAATATTTTTCCTCCTCACGGCCTCAATGGCCTCTCTCTGCTCCTCCGCCGTACGGGCCACCAGCCGACGCTTTGGCGTGGTGGACGATGTTGGTGTTTTCACTAGACAATTGCGTGCTCTCAGCGAATCCTGAGCCTTGGCTTGTGTGGGCGAGTTGGGCTCTGTATCATCAGAACCTGGTATCGGAGGCGGAATCTCCAACAGCGTGGTGGCCACACCGGTGTACGCAAGCTGTTGCAGCTCCAGGGTGTATTCTTCAACGAGGTGGGCCTGGACACGAGCCATGGACGCACGGGTCTCGGGTTTAGTGACACCCACTCGCACGATATGCAGAAAGTCGAGACATGCTGAGTGCATGAGATTGTTGCGGTTACCAAGCTGCACCAAGAGCGACAGCATTGGTCCAAACACCTTGTTCTCAATCAGGTGTGACATAACCAGTTCGTCGCCACCCACAAGCGCGCCCTTCAGACTTCGGATTGCCGCCAATTGCATCTGCTTGTTGGAAACCAGCACCAAGCGAGACATGGCGACCCAGATTTTGTTGTGAATGAAAAAGTCCCGCGCGATAAAGCCGTGGGAGATTGAGCAGAAGCTCAGCAGGTCACACAGATGTTCGTAGAGTGTGAAATCTGAGCCTGAGTCCTCAATCAATGGTCCAAACAGCCTCAGCATGGGACCATTGTAGAGCTGCCGAATGTACATTTCTGCACGTTCCCCAGTCTCAGGGTCAAACAATGCTTTCAACGTCTCGACTGCCTGGGTCCTCAAGCCCATGTCTCGTTCAGCTATCAACAAATCAATCAGAATATTGTGCAGCGCTGGCTGATCCACGGCCTCTCCAACCATATTAGTCACGTCCATCATCGAAACGTCTGGAGTGATATCTCCAGCCGCTGTGTCTGCACCCATGTCTGCAGGTTGGCCAATTCCCCGAACCAGATTGGCATCATGATCCACCAGCGTCACCACCAGCTCTGTTCCAAGACTCCGAATCAAGATGCTGTCGTCTTTGAGTGCGAATGCCACCAGTCGGAACAGTCCATGTTTGATGAACTGTCCAAAAAGCACAGATCTCTGTTGTGTCTGCAGGTTTTTCGCGGTGAGGCAACATGTGTGAATGAATCGCACTGCTTCGCGTCGTTTCTCGTCAGTCACGAGAAACTTTGGTGTCAGATACGACAAAGTCGGCTGTGGCAGAGTAGGAAACTCCTGGGGTAGGGTAGGAGTGATGGGCGAGCTGTTTTCGAGCTCTGGTTCCACTCCCACCTCTGCCATGTCCACCTTGAGCTTTTTAGGACTCGTTTCCGCCTCATGGTTCTGGCCGTCATCTTCATTTCGTTTGTTCTTTCGGTTGGGGGTATCTGGCTCAGTAGCTTGTGGTTCTTGGAGCTCCAGGCCTGCCGTTGGGTTGAGATCTTCACTGCAAAAGTTGATTTCCTCCGTGTCGGGCGCATTTGCGGCGTTTCGCGCGTCCAGAGTGAAGTCTCTGTCTTCATCTTCATGCTCAAATAGCCCAAATAACGCCTCGAGGTAGTTTTCATCGCCGGAGATCCAGCCAATGATTTCCGTCTGAGAAAAGTAGATCATGTTGGTAAGAATAGTGAACGTTTGGTCGTCTAGAAGCCGAGCTAGAACCACGTCTTTGAGAAACTGAATGCGAAACGTTTGGCGAATTTTGTCGCAGATGGCAGCATTGGAAATGGGAATCACCTGCTTGAACCGCGACTCGTTTTGTAGATACTGCCGGTGGTTGGCCTTTAGTCGCGGGTACTCTGGGTCATATTCCAGACACCCGACCGTGAACATAATGTGGTCGTCTGAAAGTAATTGCTCCAGGATCTGGGAGTCGTTGAGCTGAATAAGCCGTTTCACGGCACAGCACAAGTGGTGCAACTGCTGAAGAAGACGCTGGTCCTCGGCCTGTTGTAATAATGGATGCAAGAGACCAATGTAGTCATGATCGAGAACAAAACCAATCATCTGGTCACGTGTCGATTGAGAGGCACAAACCACCGCTGCCGTCAAACACTCCTCCACAACAGACAAGTTTTGCAAATCAGGTGGCGGAGGCATGGTCAACGGCACGCTGATAGGCTCATGTACTTCTCCTCCATCGGCCGTGTTGATTACCGCCACTAGACTAATGTCAGGAGCATACTTCTTTTGAATCATGCTCAACAAAAAATCACAGATAATCTTGCATCCTTTGGCCTCCTGAAAAGACAGAGCCAGATCGTTTCTGCCGCTCTCGCTCCACACAATCAGAGTATCCTGTTGCTTCTGGTATTGGATGGATCCCGTCACGTGGGTGTCCAGAATGAAACCAAAGCTGTCCTCATTCTGAACCACCAGATACGGCTGTTTGGACGGACCTCGAGTTTCTCCCGTGCAGTAGCCGGTGCCCTTGTCGACCCATTGGCCGGAATCCAGCTCATACACCTTGACACGGTGCGGTCGAGTGGGGGTCTCCATGGTGTGCTGAACAGACGTGGGTGTGGGGTGGGTCACGTGAATGGGTGTGGTCGATCAAACGTGGTCAAGTGAGCAGGTCTCACAAGTGTGTATCTCGTCCAGTTCACGCCCAAAGAGTCCGGTATTACTAACACTATGGGACGTCTCGTGTATACTGGGATATATTTAGAAGGCGTGGGTTAGGGTTGACAGAAGCTTATTTGCCAGTGTGTGAAAAGGGATGAGTAGTGTGTGTGGGGAGCTGGCGTGAATGGGAAGATGGGGAGTGCTGGGTCACGTGATACATCTCCTCCCAAGTACTTTTGCAGAGTGTTTTGCTCCGATCTCTTCAATTGGGGCTGTTTTCCTTACAGTTGAGTTCGCGTTGCTATGACAACTTTGTGCAGGATGATTATGTAATCGTAGTGAAACTGTTCTTCGTAAGGTCCCAAACTGGGGGGGGAAAACCAATCTCTGGGCTCAGAAAGCCTGATAAATCGAAATCCAATGTTTCTATGAGTTCTGCGGGATTTTGATGGTTCTGTTTGGTTGTCTAATGACTGTGTATGTATATACATTTGTAGAGGCTGTATACACTGAGATAGCTCTACATCTATTGATTGCCAGAAGAATCGAGTACGGAGTACTGTACATAATTTGTTTTTCGGATACATGTCTCATCGTGTCGTATATCTTTCAAAGGTCAAGGCTCTGAAACACGGGTGAACGGGGTGTATAGTGGGATACAGTGCACTGCGGGAAGACATGCAGCTAATTTGGGGTGTTTCGCACATTTCTGGAAGTAAAACTAGTCTGATTAAATCAGCCATAGAATTCTACATGGTCTACCGGTCCTGTTGTGTCTTCTCCCATTTTACTCGAGTTTTGGTAATTTCCCAACCCCCCGCTCGAACTTTGAGATCGCCACTTTCTGAAACAAACTCCATGCTGCTCAGATGCCCCACACAACTTAATACGGAAGGTCCAGTATATAGATTCTGCAGGTTTTATTTCCGACCGTTGAGACAGGGAAGGGTGGGATACGAGGATATTGGTCTTTGAGAGAACATCTGGGGTCAATGTAGATGCGTCTGTTGTATGAAAGTATGTACTCGTACTGTGACGACTTGAGATTAGACATTGGAAGGATCTGTAACTTGAGATTAAACATTGAAATCATCTTCAAAATAATGAAAGATGAATGTAACTAACCGTCAACAAATAGTTCTGCAAGCGACTTGGCCAGTGTTGGGTGATTTGTGTTTCGGTTCAGCTGAGAATGAAAGCTCGAAGGAATGTTGAAAGCAAAGTAAAAGTACAAACCGGTACATTCGATACTTGTAATGATCTTGAACAGAAAACACTACGAGATTGATCTATACCTCTCTAGCAAAGTCAAGTATCCGTAAGTACCTACTTATTAAGCCAAGCTCCCACTTTGAGTTGGCGACGTGTGGACGACGCAATGTAGTGCCAGGTCACGTGCTCGTCACATGGCCACGTTCGTCACGTGACAAGTCATAAGCCCATCCACTCCGCCTTGTAATACCCCGTGACCTCGGCCTTACCGCAGCCAACAGTTTATGACCAGTTGCACTCGTCCCGTCTCAGCCCAATTCTAAAAATAGCTCGGCTATGTAACACTGCCTGTAGCATGTGTGTGGGATTGGAGAATAGTTCATTTTGAGAATAAAAAATGGCAAAAATTGGGTCAAATTGGAGATGAGTTTCTGCACATGGTGGTCACCTTCCATTGGTAATTTTTCCAATAGTATTTGTCCCCCTCAGCCGCAATTGAATAGGTATTAATTTGTTACTCTACGTTAGCTTTATCAACAGAGGGGGGGGGGGGCTTTGTATATGAGGGACCTCGGAATTAGTGCAATACTTGTAGTTGTTGTGAAACCGGATCTGCTAAAAAATTGTTAATCCACCCTCTAGACCATCTTCATCACTATCCAACTCCTACCTTCCAACTCCTACCTTCCTTAGAATATACATTTTCGGCTTGCTTTTCGGCCCCTTTTTTGCACCTCCCCTTGAAACCTTCCTCGGCCTTCTTTACATCAACGTTACGGCGATAAGGTCTAGAACGTCTGAAAACTGGGGCAGTGTATCAGATGACAGAACTGTGGCTGAGTTTTTGGCGGCTGAGCAGAGGGTGTACAGTGTAGTAATATGGATGTATCACGTGACAGCCAATGGCCATTTACACGTGGGCTTCTAAGCTAGCCATGGTTGCTCGCCAGAAGCTATTTTTAGATCGAAAGCAAGTGCCGTCCTTTTGAGTCACGTGACTTAAGGGGTCCTGATGTGCTGATCTACGAATACTGTATGTATTCGTACCGGTACACGATACATACACCCGTGTCTTCGCTGTGCATTTCTGTGCGTTCCTGTCATCATCGATAGAGTTCTTTGTGTGCGCAATCAAGAGTCGGCGATTGGTTAATGGCGTGTAACTTGGCCATTTGGGGTCCAATTTGAACAGCAAAAGTCCAATTGAGATTCAAGAAGTACGGCGAACATATTCCGACTTTTTTCATTACAATTGAGCCACCACAACATCTTGTAGCACTGCCCTACAACTTGCATATCGGTGATGCGCATGACCTATTATTGTTGGATGCATGGTGTGTTCTTGCCGTTGGCGGCGCATTAAGGCTTGCATAGTGAGGGTTCCTGGATTCGAAAGAGAAGAGAAATAGATGGAAGAAGCAGTCCTTCCACTGTTTTATTGTTTTCATTCATTTCTCCTTGTTGTGCTCGAGGTGATGCTTCTTTCCCCATCTTTTTTGGCCCACTGTACGGCCCTCTATAACTCTCTTCCAAATCCATAACTCCAACGCAGAGTTACGTCACAAAACAGGCTTCCGCTTTATATAAAGACGTGTCCTGATCCTCCAGTCCTCCACCCTACACTCTACTCTTACACACACAACACAATGTCCAGCAACGACTATTACAACAACAACAACAACTCCGACCGGGGTTACAACGATAACAACTACAACCAGGGCGGTTACAACAACCAGCAGCAGGGCGGTTACAACTCCCAGCAGGGAGGTGAATACGGAAACGAGCTGCCTGCTTCTGGTGAAGGAGACCGAGGTCTTGGAACTTCTATTCTCGGAGCCGCTGCCGGAGGCTTTGCCGGCCACCAGATGGGCAAGAACGGCAACCACAGCAAGCTCGAGACCATTGGTGGAGCCATCATCGGAGCCATTGGTGCCAACTGGGCCAAGGACAAGTTTGAGGACCGAAAGGACGAGAAGCGATGGGAGCAGCAGCAGCAGGGCTACGGCGGCCAGCAGCAGGGCGGCCACCACGGCGGCGGATTCTTCTCCCGAGAGGCCGGCAACGACAACAACCAGGGTGGCTACGACAGCAACAACAACAACAACTACGGAGGCAACCAGGGAGGAAACTACGGCGGTAACCAGGGCGGTTACGGAGGCAACCAGGGCGGCAACTACGGCGGTAACCAGGGCGGTTACGGCGGCGGCAACGACAACCGATGGTAGATGTTTTGTATTTAACGTAACGATGTTTTGATTTTGTTTTATTTTGATATGTTCTTTTTTGTTTGATTTGATTTGATGACATCCACCTCGTGGTGCGGTCCAGGTGTTCTAGATGTCCTGCGGGGTGTAATATCGGTAAGGTTTGGACGTGTCGGGGGCGATATTATGAGAAGTTTGGGCACGCAAAAGGAGGCCTAGGAGTGGAGACATTCCGCTCTATTCGGGCCCATTTTACTCGGCTACTTTCAGGGCCCATTTTGGTACCCTACACATGAGTTTGTGAGTCGAATTTCAGCCTCTACAATGGCATCAAAAGTGGTAGGTTCAGCGTCTTCGTATTACTTTGACGTGTACACATGCTATAACCCAGGACCCAGAGTTACTTTGGATTTGGAGATTCGTATACTGACCTGGGGGTTGTAGTTGCGATTGAACAGTTGCTAGAGATACTGGATCAAGCGGCCCTGGGCTTGCTAGGTAACTGGAACACGTGCAGGACAGTAAAATGTCCTTTTTTTGGAATACTTTACACTCCGCTTATGGTGGCACCTCGTCTCCTACTAAAGCCACACTCGGGGCTATTGGCCGTTTTCGAGGACAAATCATATTCGACTCGTTCCATTGGTGCTTGTATCAGGCCGTTCCACAGATTTCAGGTGTGTAGGTATTATACCACATGCAAATGGAAGTATTAGTAATCACATAAAGCGCGTGAATATGGTGTAAAACAATTGTCTGAGACGGTACCGGTATTGTAGTCGGATGATCTGTCTCCTTCACTGCTGATTAAAAAAAAAAAGTGTGTAATTTTTGTATTGCCCTGGCAGCTTCTTACTAAATGCTATAACACCAGTATCCACCTGTCGGGCCAAACTTAGCACATCTGCAGACCCGAGAAAAGCAGAGTGGGTCTTACAAACCAGTCCAATAGGTATGTACCAGTACGTGACTCGAAAGTTTTTGTCAATGCTAGTTTCACGAATGTGATTTTTCCCGGCCACCCATTCTAAAGCCATTGAAGGAAACTTTTGAATTTTTCAACTTATACTATAACTTGATTACTGTCAACACCACACGTGAAAAGTACGTGAACAAGACCATGTTTCAAGATGGTGAAACAGCCAGGGGGGTAAGAAAAGAGGCCTGACAAGCTTGCGTCATGCACAGGAGCCAAGACCGCCAAGCCCGCCAAGCGATGCGCCGTTGGGAACCGCCCCAAAAACTTTATGCGGATCTGGAAATAGCAAGCAGACGGAGTGGGCATGAGTGGGAAGTTACTTCGATGACTGAGGGTGAGCGCTGGCCAATTGGCTACTGAAATATGCGCAGATTGACACAGTTGATCTCGCAAGACATCGCAGTGAGACTGAAAAACTCTCAGCAAACGCAAGTTGTTGAGAGTATAAGTTGAAAGCTTGAGTGATTGAGACTCTGACTGCTGAGTCAATCATCTCTGAGGTATGTGCCTGATATATAATCGTTGCCTATGTGTATATACTGGTGCAGTAAGAAAGAGCCTGCTCTGTGGAAATGATCTACAGTGGCACATTCGGAACATTCGGGCAGTTCTGGGGAACTGTGTTACAGTCCATGTGCCACGTTATTATGACAGTCCCATTCGAACTCCATGCAACGACCTCAAATTGATTCTCGTTCGAGGGTCAGTATCCCGTGCGCATTCCTTATAAGAGCAGCATTGTTCATTGAAGCTCTGTAGAGTCAGTTGGAGGTGAGCGACGGTTCTACCCTTGAACGGAAGGATCTAGGTCGGAAAATTGAGTAACGCAACGTTGTTTGAGGTTTCCGAGTTCGACTTACTACCAAAAAAACAATCGCTTGGTGGTTAACTGGAAATCTTTTAGTCGGGTAGCAAGTCTTGAGTGTCATTTTAGAGGGGTCTTTCGTCATTTTGACTTATTTTTGAGATCCTTGGGGCATTAGGAAGTGACATTCTTGTTACTACGGCCATTACTTACACCCCAAGCTCTGAGTAATCTGTATTATATCGGCACCATCTATACAGAGAAAAGCAGCTTTGAACTAGATTGCTGTAACTTAGCAGCTAGACCAAGATCCAGCGGTCTTTTATATGGCATTTTTCGAGATAATCTGGGTTCCAAGTTGACTCAGGGGTGTAAGTCGTGGCAACGGGGACAGTACCGATACCATTGCACGTACTTTTGCCTTCTCTTTGGGTGATTTGTCTGTTATTATGTGATGCGCACCAGTTGTACCATTACTCAAATGGGTACCACCACCTGACATCCAGATGAATCTTTAGAGCTCATCTTAACATTTAACCCTCTCTTAAAGGGCTCTACACTGTCTTTCTGGTTTTCATGATCATCCAGATCACGTTATAAGTTCATTGACTTCACATGGGGTCAAAAACGCATGTTGTAAAAACGAGATCATGCTCGAAAAATAAAGACCTTGAGGCCACTTTCTTCTGCAGACAACTCATCTGAATATCACTCGTGCATTCAAATGACTGCAAGTTCTGATAACGGTATGGTACCGCACCTGTACTTGTAGCTCCTCAGAGAGACCCACGTCGCATGTTCATCCAAACTGCCAAGTAATAGTCCTGGTATACTTAGCTTCCACTTGAAAAAGGCAAGTAATCAATTATTGACCTACCCGGTACTGTTAGGCTAACATAGTGCAAGCCCCGTATTACCACTACCGGTACCGGTACTTGTAGTCTTATCAGTGAAAACAGTATGGGATGCTTACAACGTGCTTGGCTATATTTCATGTCCCAAAAGTTTCAGCCAATTTTTACTTTCGTGGACCTGACGTGTTCCCAGCCTGTTTAAGTTTTGTCACACCATCAAAAGTCGAAAAAAAATGGAATCACAGGTCAAGAAACCGAGGCGGAGAGGTCGCGAGATTTCGGTGGAGCAAAGAGCCACCATTATTCGTCTCCATGCAGCAGGATGGGCTGCCGTGGATATTATGAAGGAAACAAACCTCACGCGAGGCGCAATACGATACACTATAATGGTTCAAGACAAGAGGAAGAACTGTGAGACTCGACCTAGAAGTGGCCGGCCCAAGACTTTAAAAGAACGCGATTATCGCAAAATGATCAAGAATCTGCGTATTTTCCCAACCCTGAGTTTCCGGGAGCGTCGGATGTGTGTCACGTTGGAACTGAGTACTGGTATCCTTGGTCGACTTGAAAAGGCCGTCAAAAGCTTGCACTATCAAGCAAAAAGACGGCTAGGGTATTCAGAGGATTTTGCATTTCATCATAACATTGACAAGTGGAGACAGTCGGTGTGGTATTTTGGTCAGCGAGAGGACAAGTGGAATCGGACACATGTACTCACATATCCAAAGGGAAAGGATCTGAGAGTTACTGTTTCTGCCACCTTTTGGAGAAATGAAGAACTCTTGACGTTAGTTCGTGCTCTGGAGTCCAAGAAGGACGACGACAACACTCCTGAGTCCTATATCACTCTGCTGGACTATCTGGTGGGTCCAGACTTTGAGCCTAGTCTTGTCTTTCAACGAGATGACAATACACCCCCAAGAGTGGCTGTTACGTTCGAAGAAGAGAATAATCCGGTCATGGGTAGTGCACAACTCAACCCTATTGAACTTGCCTTGAGGAAACTCATCGATTTGGCCTTCAAGTTGTTCCCAGAGCTCTTGAGATTTCAGAGCAAAACTGAAGAGACTATTTTGTTGTTGGAAGATATGTTGAGGCGGACTTGGACTGCTATTCCAGACTCCTTCTTCGAGTCTTTGGTCCAGAATATGGCCCACCAAATCACAAGAGACGCAACACAATCTACTATAGTGCATAAACATAAAAGAAGGAAAGTGTGATTGGACTGCATTGGGTTAGGAAGGTCCGACGGATACGACTTGGGGAACTTTTCCATGGGCACTTTGTTATCAAGACTGAACTTAATGATATCGAAGTATACGCGTTCCAGATCCTCTAACAAAGGCACACTCTTAATACCGGTACGGTACTGTTAACAGCGATGATGGTTGGTTCTGTCCAACTTGGAAACGACAGAAACGTCCATCATAAGTTGATCTGTCTGCAACTGAAAAGACTTCATCACAGTATACTTTAGCTGCAGGGTGCAGATGGTGGCAACTTTTGAGGTACCAATGGTGCTTATTATGGGTTGTACCAGTTGATCTGGCCCCAGCTGAAAACTTTTGGTGGGAACTTTTTATGAAAACTAGATACTTTTGATCAGCTCGTGTTAGCAATCACTTCTATACATTTATCGACCTCGATACCTCTTTATTACTGACTTCTGATAGTCTAGTTAGGGTCATACCTCACTTGATGTTAAGATGTGCTGAGAATTTTGATGGAGGGGGAAATGAAACGTTAACCATTAGTTGATCACGTGATTCTACACAATCTGAGGCCACTTGTTTCCTCCAAACCCTCTTCCTTACGTCCGCGGGGATCCTGCGGCTCTGCTCACTAATTCTGAAATTTTAGCACCAGACTAATATAAAAAATTTGCGAGGTGTGTTGAGGAGGGGATCGAGCCATTGATAAAGCAATTAATTTATGCCAGTGGTCTAAATGAATGCTCCAGTGAATTACCCTCTTTCAGCTTAATTTTCACCGTTTTTTCTCGATTATTATTCCTCATGTCTTGGTCAAGTGGAGAGTTCAGTCACTTCATCGCAAGTGGGGGTGTTGTGCGTCTGTCCTGCACTGAGACAGCTCTAGGCGGAAAAAATAAACGAAAATTAAATGAATTAAAAATACCCCATTGGGAGGAGACAAAAAAACGGGGGCGGAGAAACAAGTGGGGAAACGGGCGGAGAATCTCAGACCAATGAGTGTTATCGGTAACCAATGGATAATCCGATCGGCCTTGGATCTCATTTATCCGGTATACTAGCCCAACAAAGGTCTCAACCCTTTTTTTACGGCGATCTGACAGCAGAAAAATAACGTAGATTTCCCCTCTTGGGTCTTTTGTCCATAGAGTACGAGTATTGGTAGGCAGCGGATATACGAGTGGCGTCATAGTACGGACTCCCGGTTTCATGTACATGCTACAAAAGTCTGTACGCACTGTTTCTACTATTATATCTGACGCTGGATATGCAAAATCCCTTGCCGAATCGGCCGACTCGGTCGACTCTGGTGGCAACTGCAGTATGAGTAAGACTATGTATGTACATACGTTCGCAGGCTTCAAAGGTCTGTTTTAGCGTGCTGCGTTAGCTCATTTATTCATTTATTCATTTCTGTTGGCTTGTATGCCTCCTGCCAAGGCATTTGTCAGCTCTGAGTGATTCTTTGTTCTTTCAACGCCAGTCTTGGCACAAAGACCAGAAGTGCCTTGTTGGGGACTTTTTCCGGCCGGATTTTCTTGCATACGCTATAATTCGCCCTAGAGCGCCGTAGACGCGTTTTCCCCGCTGGAGATAAAGAAAACACCGACAGCGTTGATGCGGGATGCTACATGAAGTCAGATCTTGTTGAGTAGGTGTTTGTCTAGCCAAGCCGAGGTAAAAGGCTTGTGAAACCGCCAAGAAAGGGTGAAAGTAGTGAGGGACGAGGATTGTGTGGAGTTTTTTGTTTTTTGTCATTCTTAAGATGCATTGTAGCTTTTACTGCGACGTATTGTCTTAAAATCACCTTTATACAAGCAAAATCTGACTGGAGACTCCCAAAAGTACCTTATCTACGTCTTATGTCTACAGCTTCTCTCTAGCCCACTCGTTCCTATCGGTTCTCCTCTCTGAATCATAATGTATAGGTGGTTGGTGTGGGGGAGACAATTGTCCATGTTTTACGTCGATTCAGCAGAACTCTATGTGTATGTATGACAACGTTTGAATTGATTGTATTTCGCGTTTGGCGTCGTCGTATTCTCACGTCAACTTTCTGTCCCTTGTTGAAAAAGGAAGTGACAAGACAGAGATCACGAGAAACGAGACCACTCAAAATGAGATTACGAAAACAAGATCACGAATAACAAAGACTCGACCCTCCAGACGATAACTTCTCCAACAGCAAACTACTATTAACCCTCTTAGTCTAGGATTAACTTTTCCAGTTCCCCTCCTGAAAAATATTGAGACATGCTAAGATTTGTTTTTCCGTGCCCCACTTGAATTGTGTCTACTGAATCGACTGTGGGTCCAGCAAGATACACAAAGAAAACCACACCACTTCTTTTTTGGGGTCAGGGTGATGCTAAACAAGCTCCTCCGGATAAACTGAACAAGGAGTGGGTGACTGAACAAGGAGTGGGTGACTTGATTGTATCATTGAATACGAGGGCCAAGAGATCACTACAACAGTCTGGCATAAGTTCTTGTAGATCGCCCAATAGATTCTTTCTGCAACTCCAACTTTTTCGTAATTCCGGAATCAATCTCTTGCCCAAATTTTCCTCCTCCAGCTAAAATTAGCACGGCTGAAGCCCCCAGGCGCGCCCCTAGTTCTCTCAAAATACTACGCCTAATACTATCTCATGTGGGGGAAAATTGACGCGAGGAGGCCCCGCAGAAATGAATTGTATGGGTGTTACAGGACCAAAAGACATTTAGAGAAGTGACCGAGATCGTTGTAGGAGTATGAATCATTCCACAGTGGTTGTTATCTGCTTCCTTGCTTTCCCTAGTCCCATACAAGTAGCTACGACTCTTCTCGCTTGATATGATATGCATGCCTCACGCTTCTCCAGTCGGGCTGGCTTCTGTGGGGAACAAGAACCCGGGGGAAAGTTTGCAAGTCGTCTTTGTTACTGACTGACAAGCGGGGATGACGCTCAAGAAGATTCACAGTCGTGTAGTGTATATATACCTACCATTCGGTCAGGAATCCGAATCATCAACTCATTTCAAACATGGGACTCGCTAACATCATCAACCGTGGAGAAAAGCCTGAGGGTTCGGCCTTTATGGCTGCGTTTGTCGCCATCTTTGTGGCTTTTGGAGGAATCTTGTATGGATACGATACTGGAACCATTTCCGGAATCATGGCCATGCCCTATGTTAAAAAGACCTTCACTGACGATGGACTGGAGTTCACCTCCGGGCAAACCTCCCTCATCACCTCGATTCTCTCTGCCGGCACCTTTACTGGAGCCATTTCTGCCCCCTGGGCTTCTGATTCTTTGGGAAGACGGCTAGGTCTGGTTCTTTACTGTGCAGTCTTCTGTGTGGGTGCTATTCTTCAGACTGCTACCACTGGAAGAACTCTTTTGATTGTTGGTCGAGTCATTGCAGGTCTGGGAGTCGGAGGAGTATCTTCTATTGTTCCTCTGTACCAGTCTGAAGTTGCCCCCAAGTGGATTCGAGGTGCTGTTGTTTCCATTTACCAGTTTGCCATCACTATTGGACTTTTGCTGGCTGCCATTGTTAACAATGCCACCAAGGATAGAGATAACACAGGGTCTTATCGAATTCCTCTAGGTATTCAGCTTCTTTGGGCTATCATTCTGGCTGGAGGTCTCATCTTGTTTCCTGAGACCCCTCGTTTCTGGATCAAAAAGGGAGAATACGAAAAGGCTGCTGACTCTCTGAGACGACTGCGACGTCTTCCTGTGGAGCACGAGGCTGTCCAGAAAGAGCTGCTTGAGATCCAGTCTTCTCATGACCACGAAATGCAGATTGGCAGCGCCACTTGGGCCGCCTGTTTCTCTCCCAAGGGTTCTCAGCTCAAGAGAATGATGACTGGTATTTGTACCCAGGCCCTCCAGCAGCTTACGGGCATCAACTTCATCTTCTACTATGGAACTGAATTCTTCAAGAATGCCAACATTGATAACCCTTTCCTTGTCCAGATGATTACAAGTGTTGTCAACGTGGTCATGACCATTCCTGGTATCATTTTTGTTGACCGAGTTGGACGAAGAAAGCTGTTGCTGATTGGAGCTATTGTCATGTGTTCTTCCGAGTTCATTGTGGCAGCTGTAGGAACCGCTCTAGACAACCAGACCTCTTCCAAGGTGCTTATTGCTTTCACGTGTACCTTTATTGCCGGATTTGCAGCCACCTGGGGTCCCATTGCCTGGGTTGTTGTTGGTGAGATTTTCCCTCTGCGAATTCGTGCCAAGGGTGTCGCTCTCTGCGCTGCTTCTAACTGGATCTTCAACTTTGCCATTGCTTTTGCTACTCCCTATCTTGTGGATGAGCGACCCGGATCTGCTGGTCTTAAAACCAAGGTCTTCTTTATCTGGGGAGGTTGCAACTTCCTGTGCATTGCCTTCTCCTACTTCTGCATTTACGAAACCAAGGGTCTCACTCTGGAAGAGGTGGATCAGATGTACGCCGAAATCAAGTATGCTACTCGATCGCATCTGTTTGTGCCCACTACTCGAGCTACTTCTTACGATGACGCTTCAGATGAGAAGAAGGACAACGAGCAGGTCTTTGTTGAGGAGGTCTAAACGGCACGTCTTCAATGCACTAATACGATAATTAATTAATTTATACAAAGAGGGAAGTGTGTAGAGCCACTTGTATCAAAAATGAGCTCCCCATATTGTACAAGTACTCTTTTTTGATGGCTCAGTGTATACAACAACGTGTAGAAATTTAATGAGACACTTCTTGATGAAGAAGATTGAAGAAGCCATACTCTGTGGATATCCATTAGCGTGTAAAACTTGTTGAAATATACATTTAATTCAAAGGTTACTCTTACATAACAAAGTCATGATCAATTGAATGTACAGTACTTGTATAAGAAAAGAAAAAATGTGGGCGTGTATACTTGTAGTATTTCTGGTAGATAGGACTCAGGTTAAGAGAACACTTCCAGTGATACAGTACAATACAATAGTCTGGAAAAACAAATATACAAGTAAAACAACTGCTCTTCTATCGAGGGAATCATTCATTATCATACAAGGGTGGTGTTTTGGTCAGCTGCTTAGAAAAGAGCCATGAGCATGGGCAGAGCCACGGCAGCAGCGCCAGCAACAGCCTTGGAGGCACTGTTAGCCTGCTCGGGAATGGCCTTCTTGGGCTGCTGAGTGGGGATGACAGTGCCGTTGGTGACACTCTTGGCGGTGGGGGCGGCTGCTCGGCACTTGGTGCAGACTGTGGAAGTCACGGTGGACTGGGTCTGGCTGATGTGAGTGGCGCCAGCAGCGTCAACGGTAGTGACAGGGCAGTCGGTCACGTAGACGGTGACAATGTCCTCGACGTTGGTGCCGTTGGCGGCCTGGGGAGCAACTCGAGCAGCAGTGCCGTTGGTAGAGGAGCCCTCAACCACGTAGATGTTGACGTTGGCGTTGGCGTTGGAGTTGGACTCAGAGTTGGAGGTGGAGTTGGAGTAGGACTGGGAGTTGGAGGCAGCAGCCAGGACGGCAAGAGCGGCAATGGGGGCAATAGAGAACTTCATTGTGAGAATTGTGTGTGTGGATCTAGAATACCATGGTGGGGTCTCGGCGTATATGTACTCGCAATGCTGGTCATTGGGCGTGGGTGAAACACTCTGGAATGTACAATCCAGCTTTGGGAAAGACGCATACAGGCTCCATGTCCTAGTTGACTTGGTCCTTACTACTGTACACGCTAGTGGCACCGGAGTGGTTAAGCTTGTATAATGAAATGTGCGTTATCAATCTGATCGTTTTTGTATTAATGGGTTCCATCTGGATAACACCGCGAAACAGCATATTTCTGCAGGGCCTTCTTTTATCCATTACAGCTAAATGACTACAAGTACGGTATGGTTTTTGAAAAACATGGGCAAACCACTTTTTCATCTTTCCAGGGCAAAACTCGTTAGTGGACGTTTAGTGCCACGGCAATTGAATGCAAACTAATGCCAAACAGGACTTAGTGCCAACCGCCAAACACGTCTTAGATCAGCTAGTCGCGAATCTAGTTTTGCGGATCGTGGAAGAAATAGTGGTCCTTTAAAAGTGTTTTTTATTTATTTTTGATAGAAGAATTTCATTGTGTAGGGTGATTATTACTACAAGTACCGTACCTGTACCTTTGCAAAAGGTGTTTCGGCTATGCAGAGTACTGTGTCGGTAGTAACGGTATTATCTTGGCAGTCCTTGTTCCGTCGTAACCACATGCAATCCTTCATTCTTGTATGCACACCTTTCTGCAGACTTACATTCTCCAACCCACACATGAAATGACATATTGTACAGACTCTGCAGTAGTGGAGATGGGTGTATATGATTGGACCCGTTATGAACATGATAAAACGTTTTTCATTCGTTTTCTACCGTAAAATATCAGCCTTGTTCATGACTTTCTTGGGCGAAACTTTGGATATAGTACAAGTATGTCAGACATCTCTCGTTGATGTTTCTTCATTTGCTAACTGTTTTGATTAACACGCTAGTCTAGTTGCAGGCCCGACAACTGAGGAAATACAGTTGAAAGAGACTTGGGCATGAGCACGTGCTACGGGTCCATTTTCAATGATCCTTTCATGTTAGAAGTGGCACCCTTACCTCTACATTTGACACGCTTAATATCATTTTCCATTACAGATCTCCTGTATTTCTTGAGCCATGATAAATGGTCGCAAGGATGTTATGAGAGAAGAGAGGTATAGCCAGGAAGGCTAGTACTCTCCAGCAGGTAAAATTAGCCAGGCTGATGCAACTCTTGTCACAGAATCGAGTGCCAACTGCAGAGGTACCTGGTAGTTGGAATGTTGAATAGCGTTGACTCTTGATTGACTTATAAGCTACCGGTATTCGTTATCGTGTGAACAGGATAGACTGTGGAAATTTCAAGAAACTTCCAACTTATCCTTACCCCGAAATTTCACCGCAAAAAAGAATTGCGACCTGCTTCCCAATTTTGGGCCTTCTAGCCTTTGTGGTAAGCAGTGGTCAAACGTCTAGCTTTTCTTGTGAAATAAAATGGTTATTGTTTCGCAGTGGCCAATAGTATGGGTATGCCGTATGGATCTTGATACTAAGAACTGCAAAAGCCGGTAGCGTAAAAGTGGCTACCGCGGAATGAACTAGTGGCTTACTACTCCTAGTATTTGTGGCTTAATTTTCTTCATGTTCTACCTCTTAGTCGTGCGGAATGAAAACGTTTGCTAATTGTGAATGGAAATTACAGATGAAGAATGTTTGGCAATCCTAGTAATTGTAGCTTGAGCCTCGGATCATGTGAAATGGGGGAAGAAAGCCCCTGGCAGGGTGTAATTGTATGGTCGGAAGATACATCTCACGTCTTCTTGGGGTACTATACGGTAGGGCGATGACTGTGACTACAGACTACGGTACTGTACATTCCTTCAGCTCATTGATAGGAAGTGCAAGGGTTTGTAGTCATACGGAACTGACAGAATCCTGTAGTGATGGATAACACTGATTATTTGCGCTTACATGCTCTCTGGATGGCCCTCCTGCTTGTGGTTAACTAATACAATACTATTATTACTTGGTCAGTGTGCTAAATGGATATCCTTGGATGGCATTGCACACTGGTACACGTCCAAGTGCTCTAACCGCCCTTGCACAAGTACTTGTTTCAGTACATCCCGAAACAAACAGTCCCATAAGGTAGCTGCCTACCGTAGTGAGTTGGTTGCAGAACCACACCAATTGAACGACAAAGCTATCACCAACTATTGTACCTACCTAATTGCTCTGCTTTTCTCGGATCCACAAATCCACCTGTTCATCTCCCAGCTTCAAAGTCCCAGGTTGCTGCTTGAAACCAAACTTTCTAGCAATCGCTCTAGATGGTTCATTTTCGCCATGATCAATGATACAACAAATTGGATGAGTAATCTTATCAGAAGAATCAGCTTCTTTGAAGATAGCAGTCAGTGCCTCTGAAGCAATGCCCTTACCATGGTACTTGGGGTTCACCACCCACCCTGCTTCAGGCATAAGAGGAGAGTATACGGGCTCTGAGTCTCGCATGAAATGGTTGGTGCCAATTTCTCCCAAGTACTCTCCCGTCTCTTTCATTCGGACAACGTAGCATCCATATCCATAGTGATCCCAGTGGCCTCGATGATACAGTAGTTTAGTCCAGACTGTGGATCGGGGACGGGCTCCTCCACAGAACTTGACGGTTTCCTCGTCGTTCCACAATGCAACCGAATCTTCGAAATCGTCAACCGTGTGTCTGCTCAAAATCAGTCTTTCTGTCTCGATAGTATCTCTCATGATGTTTTTTTTGATGGGTGCTGGAGTATCTGGAACACACGGCACTATATATTTCCAGATCATGCAGACGCTGCTTGTCTCATGCATGGCGGCTACAAGCGGCTCATAGAGTGTGAGCTTAGCGATTAGTCACAAGAGTTATGACAAGTGGGTCATCCTAGAATGAAAACAAGAGTCATCAATTATAAAGCGGGTACAGAGTTCTTTTCCTATTTTTATACCATTGGAGCAACTTTTAGTAATATTATGGTATTTCCCCTAGTAATTCAGAATATAAGAACTTCAGTCTCAACTGAGCTGTTGCACTGAAAGCGGAATTAATTACAGCTCAGGTTCAACGAGGAATGAGTTCGTTTCTCGAAAAGAGTCACTAGCTAATGTATATCTGGTGCAATATATGATGTATGATGTATGAGAATTGCAAGATGCTGAGCTGAAACGCCAGGAAATTCTGTACCGATACTTTACCCACGTCAGTATTAGTCTCTCGATGAAACCCTTGTTTGATATCACTCATGATAGAAACTTGATTGACTAAGGAAATTCGTCACCCAGTTGGTAAGCATCCGTAAAAGTTGGATGCTAAGACTGTGTGAGCGTAGTCTAAACAATGAGTAATTATTGATGCACCAGAGGAACACGCTCGGTAAGAGGAGGTCTAGAACGTGAATATAATATCGAACATCAGCTCTTGTATTTAGTCATCAAATTCCTGTCAGACTGGATTCTATTAATTCACAGTCTTAAGATCAGGGACGCTGACCAGGCAAGTTACCCTTAGTCTCTACCTCACTGGTATAAGTGCAGACATGTCCATACCCCAGATTTTATTCGGAGAAAAACCTGCTACTGTATGCGACTTACGCTTGCAGCGGTACCTACATTACGCAATACTTACACTCTGTCTAGACTCAACACCAGGTCTCAAGTTCTCAATGCATAAACAATAATATACCTTTTCTCAATGCCTTTCCACCCATATCTGAAGCCACCTAATGCGCAGCCATTTCCGAGTTTATAAGTCTTGATGCTCTCTACTAGTGTACATCTAGACCTTGTCACCATCTGATGTGTTCTTATCTCACACTCAGAACAGATCCCTTCAAGCTTCTAATCTCCTTCTTTGTCTCGCTCATGGCCGTCTCATGACCTGGCAGACCGCTCCTCATCATCGAGTAGCCGGACATGGCAAGCTGGTCCGAGTAATTGGTCAGCTCTTCGACCTGGTACTTGAATCCAGACAGAGCAGACAGGTCACTGACCTCTCCAGCATGCTTCAACGAGTCTGTCAGCCGCTCCAGGTTATCTACGCTGTCATCAATCAGCTGTTGGTGTTTCTCCTTCTCAGCCAGCTTGAGCTGCATGGGGGATTCGCCAAAAGACACGTGGGCGCTCTTTCCCAGACCAGAGTTTTTGGTGGTCTCGTCCTCCTCATCGTCTTCAGTTTGAGTCTGAGCATCCACAAACTTTTGACCCTGAAGAGCTCTCACTGGGGGGATGTAGCTGGCCATGGAAGACAGCTTGGCGTTGAGCTGTTCCATGAGCCGACGAGCGTGTGTAGCGTATTCACTTCGAGCAAACGTGAGCTCTTCGAAAAGGGGATTCAGAATTGTTTTGCTCACAATATAAATAAGTGCCGAGGTTCCTCCAAAGATGTACAGAACCGCAGCCAGCTGCTTGAACTGCACCGTCCTCGGCCGGTTCATTTGCTTGGCAAACTCGATTTCCAAAGATGACGGTTCTGGGAATGCGTTCATGGTGTGTGCGTGTAAAACTTGTGAAGGTGTAGAAGTAATTAAGGTGATGTTGAGCTCCTGTGTTCAGCTGTAGGTGTTTTAAATCAGTCGTGTGTCACTCTCTTGGTCGCGTGATCACTCTGTTGGTCACGTGAATACTTTCGGTGTGTATTTCGATGTTCTGTTCAGTGGTGATCTGGAGCAGGGAGGTTCAGTGGGGTATGCATGAGCATGAAAGAAAGGCAGAACTTGCCCCAGGACAAACACCGAGGTAGGAGGTCACGTGATGAGAGACGGTAATGAACCTGCAAAATTGGCGGAATGTGCACGTGACCAAACACATGAGTGAATAAAATCTGCCCATCAGTACTACCCTCGGTGGCGTATACCTTCAATTTTAAGCACGTGACTTGCCGAGGCTCGTAAACTTTAATATCCATAAACCACTTCAGGCGAAAATTTGTATTTGTAGCTCAACAAACATAGTTGACAACTGGTATACCATTACTTGTACAAGTACTTGTAGAAATGCCGGGGAACTTGAAATTCCTGGAAGCGAGGACTTGGAAACAAAAAGTTGCTCGGTCTTTTTCTCTGCGTTCAACTCAAGCAATCTTCCAGAATCCCACCCACCATTTTCCGATGCTATATGACCCTCATTTTTCGCCCATAAAAATAAAAAATAAAAAATAAATCAACGAAATCTCGGTGTCGCGAAAAACTGTCACAGAAAAAAACTTGAACATTACTTGTACAAGTACAAGTACCGGTGCCGTACAAATACAAGTACCGTACTGTACAAGTAGGCAAAGAGAGCTTGTCTCCCTCCATCATTTGAGCATGTTAACTTTTCACGACTATTGCTTACATAAGATGAACCCCACCATGAAGATATCACCAGGCAAAAAGATATACCGTCGAAGACAAGGCAAAAATGATGGGCCCAACCGGGAATTGAACCCGGGACCTCTCGCAAATTGCTCAGGAACACCCTAAGCGAGAATTATACCACTAAACCATCGGGCCAGGAAGTGAGCGTGTTACGAAAAGTTCACTCTTAGGGTTATGACTTATCATCATTGGCCCGCCAAAAAAATTAAAAAACAACAACAACAACCGAGTCCTGGACTCTCTTCACTTTCTACCCCTTTATATATAGATTCCCTTCTTCCCATTCTTATTTATTTACTATTCCTTTTCTCATGTTGTGATTTGATTGTTAGTCATGATTCTTTCACCGCAACATTATCCAAGTTGTGTATCTCTCCAACGTTTGTCGCTACGTCTTAGCACTGCCTGCATAAAACGATTCTTCTCAGCCACCACGTAGTTCAAGCCAGTCTCCAAATCGCAGATTCTCTTACCATTCTCGTTGCAAAGATACCGTGACAAGACACCTTCTCCCTGTACGAAGGTTCTACCTCCAGACTCAGGGTATCCGTGGATCATCTTTTGCTTGTGGTACCGCACAGAGTTGTCGTTGGTATCCATTACAAACGGTAGAACTGCGCCCTTGTACTCGAGCCAAATCATTCCGTCGTAGACGAAAACGCGGAAGTCTTGGGGGTGGGCTTCACTCGGTCCAAATATGGGAAGCAGGGTGTTGTCATCAATGGCAATGTGTAGGGTCCACATGAAATCTATTAAAAACCAGTCAAAGGTGAATACAGGATGACAAGAGCGCACAGCACCACTAGCACCCATACCCTTGACGGTTTCTGTATATTCCACTCCATGAGTCTCCTCGAACCCGTCCTCGTCAAGTTCCAAGGTCTCTGGGTAGCTTCCTTGGTTGCTGACAATCTGATTACACAACTGTTTCATATCTGCGTCGCCTTCCACATGATTGTTTGTGTCAACTATTCCGCGGCAGGAATCGATATTTGTTGTCTTGATCATGTAATCCAGGGCCTTCATACCAGACTTCAAAGAGAACATGAGAGGGTCAAGACGGTCTCCTGTTATTTCGATGAGATTTTTATTTTTGCGCGAAGCAATGACGCGAGCACACAGTCGCCACGACCGATATAAAATAACATCGGTTTCTAGGTGGTTTTTCGTGATTTCAATCTTCTCTCCAACCTCCGTAGTCTTAAAAAGAGGACATCGAACAATCACTTGATCATGGAGAAAAGCTTCTGTAAGTCGCTGGAAATGCTTGTTCGTGTCTCCTAGAGCCAATCCAGTCTCTAGAGAGCAGTGTGCCAACACCTGTGTTATTAGCTCGGCAGGTAAACTGATCATATTGTGGGGTGATGCGAGATAAGAACTTTGGGAGGTGGCGGATTAGGTTGGGCTGAACGTCTACAACTTCCAAAAACAGAAAAATAAACATAAAAAATATTGCAATGGTAGGGAGGCGAATCGTAATAGATTGACCGTATTATACAGCCTATCTAAGAAGCTATATGGATCATTCCTTCAAGCCAACTATTGTTTAGTCGCCTGTTCTACAGATGAGGAGCACCATTACAATATAAGTATCTTCTCGAAGTTGTTATTAGGAATTCTCAATGATCTTCAATATCGGCTGTTGAATGTTACAAGCTATGCCGAACCACCTCCAAGTGTAGAACTGAGGGTAGACTGTTCAGTCCTAACCTCAAGGTCCCAATACGGAGTATGGAGTAACCAATCACCTGTGCGTTATAAGAGCGGTTAGGGTTGTTCAAGCATATCGTCTCAATGTATCCCAATGGTGATATGACCAAGTTAATCGACACATCGATTATCGCGGTATCACCACTTGGAGTAACATCTATAAGTGTGTATATCGTAGCCTTTACATCAGTTATTACAGCGCTAACGCGACTTTTATTTGAACGACATCTTTCCATCGACCCCTGATGTCCGACAACGACAAGCCTATTGACCTGGTTAACATGACCATGGAAGAACGACAGAGGTTCCCCGGCAGTGCTGAGAACGAAGCACATGACGAAGACGCAGTCATGGCCAGCAAGGAATCCCGATTGTCTGACGTTATCGACGACGACAATCCCGTTATATTTCAACCCGACGATGGAAACGATGCTCCCGACAAGCTTCATCAGGACGGTGCTCCTGGCAAGACTGTGAAATCCTCAGTTAATTCTGTCGATTTCACCTCGATTGACTCCCGACCTGCGGTTGTAGTGTCTGCGGAAGTCAACTCGACGATCAAGGACCAACTTAAGTCAAAGAAGGTCCTAACTGAGATTATCAACAACTCGGCTGAAGCCCTCAAGCGAGAGGAGCGATATAAGGAGGACAATCTATGCAACTTCCGGATCCAGTCCAACTATGATCTGGTTGTATTCGCCGAGATTACCTATCGAAAGATTAAGGAACTCAACAAGTCTAACGACAAGAAAGGTGTCCATTTTGACGAGTCCACTATTATAGCCTGGGCTTATGACAATCTCAAGGATATGAAGAGTGCCCAGACACTACTTCTAGAGGTTGCTACTGAGAAAGTTCTGCCCACCTTCAGTGAGTGCGGTAAGATGAGAAGTTTTGCAAACCAGAAGTTTGCTGACCGAATTTATGACGTGGCTGACTCTAACGTCAACTGCGCTCAGAACTACAAAACTCTTCACAAGAAACTCAACGAGTTGAGAAAGGCCATTCCTGGCTTAGATCTGATTTTGGTGTTTCGTTCTTGCAACGAAGATCTAATTGATGATGCAATCGCCCACTTCGGTGAGACGCGTCTACCTAGCCTGAACAAGGCCATGTTCTGGGATACATTTAATACTCCCGAGGAACTTAAGCGGTACATGGAGACGGTCGATGGATCAATTTGTCCTGACGTCGGTGCTGATGATTATTTTACGGTGGCTCAAATTCAGAAGGCTGTTTTTCTGCCTATCGTCAAGACTTTTAAGACCAAGCTATTGGAGGCCACTGGTACAGTGAACGTGAAAGAAGGAATTGAGCTGACGCCTCAGTATTGCCTATCTAACCTATTTGAAGTGCTCTACAACATTCAAAAAGAGGATCTGCATCCTAAAGAAGAGTACAAGTATGTGGTCAGTCTTTACACGATGGCCCACGCTGAACTTATGAAGTCAGAAACTACGAAATTCAAACCAGAAAACGTTGTGCAGCCGAAAAATGAAGTCCGCCTTGAGTGGTACGAGAGAGAGAGGGTTGAGGAAGCAACGAACAGACGACCAGTCATCCAAGCTTCGGTTCCAAAGAATGAATCAGAATTAAGAAGAGCTCCAGACGGAGACGATTGGATTGACTCACAAATCAGTGAGCTACAACAACAACTCGATGCAGAGGCATTGATCCCTGTTTTACGAACACCAGATATCAGCAACACCCAAATTCTTCCGGTCACATGGGTATTCGCCCTGATAAGAGACATTAATTATGACCCGATCTTAAGAAAAGCAAGAATGCCTTTGTCTGGTGACCTCCAACTCGAATCTACTTATGATGAGACTTCGTCTCCTGTTATGATGAAAACGACTCTACCCCTCTTACTGGCGGTAGCAGCACAGAACCAATGGACCATCCATCAGATTGATATTAGTCATGCTTACTTAAACGCTGACATTGACAAAGAGATCTACTTCAGACCTCCTAGAGTATTCAGCGAGGCATTTGGCGTTCTACCACCCAATGCAGATTATCTATTGAGAGTTAACAAAGCCGTCTACGGTCTCAAGCAATCTGGCTATTTATGGTACTTGTGTTTCACACAGTTCCTGGTCAACGAATTGGGCTTCATTCCATCAAAAAGTGATCCTTGCATCTTTATGAAGTATGAGATTACCGTCAGAGAAGACGAAGAAGACAAAAACTCCAGTGGCCGGAAGAAGAAGAAGACTAATGACCATGAGTCGCAGACAATTTATCTGGACAAGACGGGCAAACCAATTATGAAAAATCTCACACACCCTATTGTGGTACTCCTTTACGTGGATGACTGTTTGATTATCCACAGACATGAACATTTGGTGAAGATCTACAAAGAGAAAATCCTGAAGAGATTTCCTGGTAAAGAGACAAAAGGTGGCATTGGAAAGTACCTCGGTATGACCATTAAGCAAAACAAAGCATGTGATGTGATCGAGATCCACCAGCATAACAAGTTGGATGAGATTATCGACGAGTGGAAGGACGATAGCAGATTTGCTAAGTTCCCTATGACACCGGAAGATGGAAGAAAAGTGAAACAAGGAGAGGTTAACAAGACTCCTCTACCTCCAAACGACCAGTACTTTTCCCTTGTTGGCAAACTGGCATGGATATCGGGTACTCGCCCAGACATTGCCTACACGGTAAATGTACTGGCACAACAATACAGCCAGCCGAATCTTGCATGTTGGCAACTGGCCCTGCGCGTCGTTAACTACCTGGCAGAGACACGAAACTACGTGATGATTTTCAAGCGAGACCCGAATGTTGGCAATCAATTAGAGGCATTCGCCGAAGCTTCATTCAAGCAACTTCCTAATGCAGGATCAGCAACTGGCATGGTCTTGACCTTTGCTGGAAATGCATTCTGCTGGAAGGTAAAGAAACAGAGAAAAATCTCTAGCTCTACAAGAGACTCGGAGATGTCAGCCACATTCATTGCACTTCACTACGTCAACCACTTCCAAACAATTCTGAAAGAGTTGGGTGTTCTTCAGCCTTGCCGTCGTAAGAGCCTGAATTTCGAACCAGTTTATCCACCCACCGTCATTTATCAGGACAATCCAGCTGTAATTCACTCGGTACAAAACATTCAACTGAATGATGTTCTATCTGGACTTACGAGTGGTTACTCGATGTACATCCAAGAACATATCGAACAAGGAACAATTGAACTACGTTACGTCAGTACACATGATAAGAAAGCAGAGATCTTCACCAAGCCTTTAGGTATTTCACTGATTAACCGCTTTATGTCTTTAATGAGCATAAAGTGCATCCCCCTGACAGACAAACAGAGAAAAGAGATGATCGAGAAATCGAGACAGAAGAAAGCAGCTTTCACAACGATTGCATAAAACAGGGGGAGTGTTGTAAAATGGAGGGTCTGACTATGAGTGCTAACCCTATGTCCCAATACGGAGTGTGGAGTGACCATTTTATACCAGTGGATTAGGGTCGTTCGAGAATATGAAGGCGAGCAAGAATACGAAGGGGACGATTAGAAACAAGATGAGGAAAAAGAAGGAGACGATAAGAAACAAGATGAGGAAAAATAAGGAGATGACAAGAGATAAGATGAGGAAAATTAAGGAGACGAACAAAACAGTTGGTAAACCGACGAGGGAAGTGTGGATTCGAATGGTATATTCACAGTTGGGCACAAGATTACGACTAGTCGTTTTGAGGAGTTTTGCCAAGGGAGCTACCGGATTTTACACTGTAACAGATTGGGGACCTGAAACAACACGTATCATCCATCAGAACCTGTAACCACAAGGCAAAACGAATCTTTTTTCTAGACGTAATTAGCGTGTAAAACTTGTCGAAAAATACATTCAATTCAAAGGTTACTCTTACAATGTGAAGTTATAATCAATTGAATGTATAAGAAAAAAAATAAAAAATATACGTGTCAATATATCCCAATGGTATACCACGTTAATCAACAGATCGATTATCGTGGTACAAGTATCACTACTTGGAGTAACATCTATAAGTGTGTATTTCGTAACATCTATCAGGACTCGTACATTTACTCATTTGTACTAATACCACATGCAAGTTCGGCGGTGTAAATTGGGCATGCCATACAAGGCCGGGTAAACGTACAAGACAGTGAAGAACAAAGATGAATGACGCCAAAGCAGAGCCAAATGAAAGGGAGGTCAATTGTATTATCAGTAATTAGTAGAGACGCTCACAGTAAGGGTGATATATATGTGCCGAGAAGAGTCACGCAAGTGTCCAATACAGTACTATACTTTTACTCTTTTGGGGTTGTATTTCAAGTCATGTCAGATAATAATTTTGAGAATATTGACTCGATTGATTATATTCCATTGATTTCCTGTGTGCAAGTACATACGGTACCACTGTACTGTACCTGGTAGTTGATGTATACTTGTAGAACCGGTACTGTACTTTTACCATGGCTGTCAGATACCAGGTTGTACAAACATACGGCACTTGCTCGCTTCCATCCAATGAGTAATAATTAATCGCCCTCCGTCCTTGCGGGCTTCCCCTCTGTCAGTGTCAAAAGGGAACTAAACAGAACTTGTACGATACAGTAGGTTTTCTGATTAGTATGAAGTTTGATTTTGGGTATAATGAAATGAGAGAGATATGATCAAGATATACAGACAGACAGGGCTTTGCACCTTGGGTAAATAAAACAGCAGCCATTATCTTTACCAATTTTTTTTTGGACCACTCCTACTATCCCACTCCTACAATTCCCAGTGACAGTTTCACATTTCAACCTCCTGACATCTAAGAAAGTTACCCCACAATGCCAAGTTGGATTTACATCCGCCCGTGCATATCCCCACCTTATCGTGAGTTTATATATACCAGGCTGTGTTTCTAAAGTCATGGATATACACTGAAAAGTTCAATTGAGTACGGAAATCCACTACAATGATCATTCACAGCACCGGAACACTCCCCATCTTCAACGGAACAGTTACAGACTACTTGCGAACCAAGCCTTCTTTCTCTTCCTCGGATCCAGCTTACATTGATGTGGTTACAGGCGACTCAATTAGCTACAAGGAGGTCTGGAATCTCGCTGACAAGCTCAGTTCGGCTCTGTACAACGATTACGGGCTTAAAAACCCCTTGTCCGATCAAAACGTCGGGCCAGTAGTCATGCTACATGCTACCAACTCCCCTTTGCTGGCTTCAGTTCACTATGCTCTTCTCGATCTAGGAGTCACTATCGCTCCTGCTGCTGCTACCTATGAGGCCGGAGATCTGGCCCACCAAATCAAGGTCTGTGGTCCGTCTCTTGTGATTTGCAACAAGCAATTTGAGTCAAAGGTGAAAACAGCTTCCAACGATGTCAAAATTGTTTTCATTGAAGATCTGCTCAAGACCCAATCTTCGGCCCCCTGGAAGAAGTTTTCTACTTCAAATCCCAAGCGTGTTGCTTACCTCGGCATGTCTAGTGGCACTAGTGGACTTCCCAAGGCTGTACAGCAGACACATATCAACTTGTCGTCTTCAACTGAGGCTGTAATCACTTCCCAAACAATGTTCAGTGCCAGAAAAAACGTGACTGCCGCAATTGTACCTATGACCCATGTCTATGGACTCACCAAGTTTGTGTTCCACTCAATTGCTGGCTCAATGACCACCGTTGTGTTTCCCAAGTTTTCTTTGGTTGACCTCTTGGAGGCTCAGATCAAGTACAAGATCAATATCCTCTATTTGGTTCCTCCAGTGGTTCTTGCTCTTGCCAAAGACGCTCGTGTTCAGCCCTACATCAAGTCTCTAGCCGAATACACCACTCTTATTGCCACTGGGGCTGCCCCTCTTCCTCCTACTGCTGGAGATGCTCTTTTGGAGCGTCTCACGGGCAACAAAGAAGGTAACAGAGACAACGGTATGGGTCCCCTTGTTCTTATTCAGGGCTATGGTCTTACTGAGACTCTCCAGGTTTCTGTTTTCAAGCCAGAGGATCCTGAGCGAGATCTCAAAACTGTGGGAAAGCTGCTTCCTAATACTGAGGTCAGAATTGTCGGTGAAAAAGGTGATATTCCTCGGTCAAAGTGGTCGTTTGTGACTCCGCCCACGGGAGAAATTTATATCCGAGGTCCCCACGTGACCCCTGGATATTTCAACAACGACTCGGCCAACTCTGAGTCCTTTGATGGAGAGTGGCTCAAGACTGGAGATATCGGATACATGGACCTCGAAGGACGACTGACCATTGTCGATCGAAACAAGGAGATGATCAAGGTCAATGGACGACAAGTTGCACCCGCAGAAATCGAGTCTGTACTACTAGGCCATCCTATGGTTAAGGATGTTGCTGTTATTGGTGTAACCAACGCAGATAGAGGTACCGAGTCTGCTCGAGCCTTTCTTGTGACTGAGTCAAGAGCGCTGCCTGTGATCAAGCAATGGTTTGATCGACGAGTTCCTTCGTACAAGCGACTATATGGAGGCATTGTTGTGGTTGATTCCATTCCAAAGTCGGCATCTGGAAAGATTCTACGACGAGTGCTACGAGAAAGAAAAGGAGACAAAGTGTTTGGAGAGTACGTCGAAGAAGTTGCAAAGTTGTAAAAAACCATGATAATCGATTTGTTGTGGTCTAAATAGGTATTGAATGAAGATTAGGCAAAAGCCCGTTACAATTAAATAAGTAACCTGTAAAACCTGTTGAAAAAACATTCCATTCAAAGGTTACAAAAGTACAAGTACCGGCACATACTGCACTCTTACAATGTAAGTCATAACCAATCAAATATTGTACAGTACTCTGAAACCCCTTACCCTTTACTTGTAGGCTAGTTAATGACCCTTTAGAAACCAAAATATGGATAGCCAGAACAGCCTGTAGAGGGACTTGGGAGTAGTTTTTGCTGCTTAGCCCTCTATTCAGGACTTGTGCTCTCTACAGCTCTATATCGACTACAGGAACGAAATAGTTATTAAAACAAATGCAAAGATTTGAACGAATTACTGAAGATTTATAACCACACCTAAGTCTTAATCATGAATTCACAGCTATGTTTGAATTATCTCTGACACCATTCAGTCAGGACCATGGATTTTGTTGTTCGAAAACAAATAATGAACGAAACCCAAGGCTTTTGCCTTGCTATTGTATTTCTCATGTCAGCCCTCGATTTTGCATTACCATTTTTGGCAATTTGTTTTAAAATGCACATGATATCTGCCTGAGATATACCCCTTCAAGACACGAAATGTCTACGATATGGATACTTGAACGCCACCACCAGGTGGCAATACTGTTTGTCTTCCTGATCAATACTCTTGCTAGTAGGTGGTCTTAGTCTATCCATCTCCCCACAGTTAATACAAGCACGATGAGTTGGAAAGTCGAGTATCAGAATGGAGATATCAAGAATATCATCGAAGGGTATGTTATGTAAGTTTACAATCATCATACAAAGACTCTGTAGACATATTTACAAGACTTCTCGATTGGGTACGATAGTTGCCTATAATTGATTGGGTATTGTACCTAACTGACACAAGGGATTTATTTCCTACCACCAGAAGAAGAGGTAAATAAAGTCCTTGATCGGCCTTGTCAGAATTCAGGTGCTCTAAACTATTCTATACAAGATAACGGACGACTACAACCCTTTTATTTTCCAAGATTTATTGAGAACGAGGTGAATTGCTCTTGTACAACAGTTGTTATAGAAACACTAGTACGAGATGCAGAAAGTACCGAACCAAGAGCACCACTGTCGAACAGAGGGAGAAGGCTTAGGGGTAGGGGTAGGTTGAGGTCTGACCTGCGTGGAGGTGGTCTTAACAGCGAGAGAAGAAGACTTGGCGGCCGTGGAGGTTGTCTGAGGAGCAGCAGTAGACGTGGGAACCACAGAGGAGGTAGCAGTAGAAGACTTGGGGACCACAGAGGAAGAAGACTGAATAGTGGAAGATGACTGAATAGTGGAAGATGACTGAACAGCTGAAGACTTGACTACGGGTGAAGACTGAACAACAGAGACAGACTCCGCAGCCGAAGACTTAGCAACAGCTGAACCAACCTTTGCTTCAGCATCTGCTCTGGACATACCAGCAAGGAAGTCAGTGTAGAGGAGAGCACCAGGAATATCACCAGTAATCTCAACCACCTCAGACTCCTTGGTGTATCGAGCTCGGCCCACGGTGATCTGAGATCGATCGTTGTCATAGATGACAAGCATTCGCGAAATGAGAGCTGGACCAGTCAGAAGAGTACCCTTGTCATCAGGAACCACTCGTAGACCCTTGAAAAGACAGTGATCACCGTTATTGACCATGTACACGGTAAGATCAAGATCAACAGTAGTGTATCCAAACTCATAAGTAAGAGTAGGCTTGGAATCACACTTGAGGTACCAGCCTCGAGGACCCCATCCTCCACCATTGGCTCGAGCAATGGCCCCCAGAGTGTTGTTGGTCACGTCAAACATAACTCCTCCAGTGTCCAGAACAACAGCATGGTTCCGTTCTCCCTCAATCTTCTTGCCATTAACAAGCAAACCAGAAATAGGGATTCCGTATGCTCCATAACCACTAGTGTTGACGGTAGTCAGGGGTCCCTGGTACTTTTTCTTGTCATACCCACCGTAGTAAACGTGGGAAACAGTACCCTCAGTAGCCTCAATACCGACGTTAATGTAGTACTCGGCGTTAATGGAGTAAACAGGCCGAGTAATGTAACCATCGGCAGCCAGACCCTGAACAAAAGAGCCCTTGGCATCCTTACTGGGAGACTGGCCCCAGACACCAGTGTTGGCGTTCTTATTAAGCACTGTATCCTTGCTGACATATACGTTGAAGTCTTGAGCAGTGGCTCCAGCGTACGAAACAGTGTCCTTTCCCCAGTAGCCAGTTCCACCCCAGCCTGTACCAGGATTTTTGTAGCTCCAGGAAGTAGACTTGGAAACATCAAAGCTAGAGACACACTTACCCTCTTCACAGGCGGTAGAGTTGGCTCCAGGTACCCACAGTAGCGGAGAGCCCGTGTCAAAACAGACACTCACCTTTTGGGGAGGGGTTCCGATCTCGAGATCGGCCATATAGTAGGCACCCTTTCGAGCCACCGTTCCATGTTGAATACCTTCCTGACGGGCTTCAAGATGAGCAATGATTTCGGGAGAAGCGTCCTCGATATTCCGGGCCTGGAGGGGCAGACCAATGACGGCAGCTGAAGCTACAGATGCCAAAAGGAGGTTGGAGAAGAGCATTTGGAGGAGTTTGGTCGAGTGAGATGTACTAGAGCATAAACTGGTATTATATAGAAGTAAGTAACTGTTGATAATGAGACTGTTGGGTGGATAGAGTTGTCTGGGGGTGTTTATTGAATGTGTGGAGGTGGGAAGGTTGTTGATAGAATGCAGAGTATAGAGAGAAGATATAGGTATCAATGAATAAGTGCAGACCAGTAAGTCTCATTTATGACTTCAAGGCTTGCATAATGTCCTTGTATTTCTCAAATGCTTGTGAACCCCACTTGATTAACTTCATTGTACACCAGTGTGAGCAAGGGTTGGTAAGGATCTACCTAAGGATCTGGACTGTCGATCAGTGGATCTGTACATTCATAGGATCTTTGAAGAATTAATATTGAACTTGAATTTTTTGGTGATTTGAATCTCTCACGGAGGGGACTGGAAGAATAAGTTGTAACTAGGAAGTATCTTCCCACGGTTTTTGGTGTACAGGTGTTCTTCACACGCGCCAACAACTACGGTACTTGAACACCAACACGTTCCTCGAGACACTATAGGTATGAGATATCATAAATGTAACGTTTGTGGAGCTTTACCGGACCGACGCCGCTGAACGGCCCTGTTATCATAAATGTGAGGTAATTAGGAACGCCAAAACTACAGGGTAGATTGCAGAAGAACGTGTCTGGAAGTACAAATGCAAATTCAAATTCTCCAAGGGTACAGATCCGGCGATTATCTAGATTTACAAATCATCATCTAACTGCACCCATAAACTGTCGACGTTACATTGTCCTGCACTTCTCTTGACGATATCCCAACGATACTATGGAATAATCTACTGTAGGTAACGTAGAAAAGTAAGCGGAACTGCTAGAAATGAGTATCAAATGAAGACATATGGCATCTAATCTGGAATACATCTCTATGGGGACCGCCCACAAACGGTTACGTCCTAGATCCAGTTACAGGCACTAATCTATTGATGTAGCTAAACTTCACGGGAACTATTACATCCTACATATCCACTATAGGGTCTAGATCTTCCCCCTGGAGGCGGATGTGGGTGGACAATACGTGCTGCGGAACTTAATGCTCAACTTGGCTTGTTAAACATGGGGATATTTCCTCGATACATTGTATTAGCGTGTAAGTTACCACCCCACTATAGAGCAGAAAACTCGTGTATATACAGGCAGTGGAGCAGCGATCATCCACTCTAAACAGACCTCTAACCCTGTTTTTCATAACTTCGGCATTGAGTCACTTTATCTACAAATTTGTGGGGTTTCAAGATAATTCCTAGTGACAACTTCTTGTTTCACCCATGAACAAGTTTCGGGGCGTCTTCTCTAACGATTGAAGCACGAGCAGAGGGGATTTGTGGGAGAGTTCTGACTCAATGGAAAGAATCAGCACGGGTACTATAGAGGTAAGGTGTTTGAAGACTCTTTATTCGGCGAGATGCCTGATTTACGCTCTTTATCAGTACACGTGTTGCTAGAATTGTGTGTGCAAAGCCCCCAAGCAAGCTTACAATACTCTTTGCTCCAATAAAGTCTGCAAACTTGACTTGGAACTCGTGTTGGTAGCAGCGAGAACTGGAAAAAGTGGGCAGAAATGCTGCTGAACTTTTGCATTTTGCAGTTTGTTAGCAATGTTGTATAGCTGTACAAGCAGCACTACTGATAAATCGAGACACTTGTTACGTACAACTGGAGATCTACAGACATGTAAACGATGCCAGATAATGCGACGGTGAAGTAGCAAATGGACTGCTAATGATGCATGTCTTCTTACAGGCGAGCTGGTCAGCTTTTGTACTGTACGTACAAGCACTTGACAGCAAATAGCTACAGCTCAGTTCTACATTATTCTCTCACTACATTTCAAAGGTATAGGGCAACATCATTTAATTAATTCTAAATCAACTGTAGATCATCCCTTCTAGTAGGCACCTCTAGAGTCCACTTAGTAGTGGGTGGGCTGGCACTTGGCGGCCTGCTTGGTGACGGTCTTGATCTCGGTCTTGGTGATGTTCTTGGTCAGCTTGTGGACCTTGGGCTTGGGGCAGGTGTGCACGGGGCACTTGGGCTTGAGCTTGTGGATGTCCTGGGGAGCCTCGGCAACAACGGGGGCGTTGTCAACGGGAGCAGCCTGGTTGGCAGCAACAAGGGCGGCGAGAGAGAGGATGGCGAAGTTCTTGAAGAGCATGGTGAATTGAATGAAGTGATGAGTGGATAAACTGGTGGTTGTTTGATGTAGATTTGAGAGAGCCAGAGGGTTGTTTATATACTGTTGATAGTCGCTATTGTAAACTGCTTCTGAGGTGGATGGCTCGTTACACTCCTTCTTCAAGATATTGGACTGCCCATTTTAATGCACTTCAAGCCATCCAATGGTAAGAATAGCTGTTGAGACTCTTACTCAGTCCAGCTAGAGCCATATACTAGCTCTTTTCATGTCAGATACACATTAATGACCACATAAATTAGCCTAGATCAAATCAGGCGAGGTCACATCGCCCCATATACTAGCCCACAGAGTAGTTTTTACACATGTGTATGTAGGAAGGGTAATTGGAGTGTTAAATAATGACAATTGCTGTTCTTTCAAGAGCAGCAATACTGTCGAAGTGATGTTTGATACTTCTGAGGTTGTTACTGGCAGTCTGGGACATGTCTAACACCGTACCAGCAGTAGAATTCGGTAATTTATGCGTAAGAAGTATGTAGCGCTTCTTGTAGCGCTTCTTGTACCGTACTCACATCACTCTATACTATTATTACTACCGAATCCCAATGACTTTACACAAGAAACCAAAACAGCCAAAAGCAAGAGTCTGTTCTTTTTGATTCTGGCGGGATTTCGATGTTTTCTGTTCTCCTTTTTTCCTTTTTTGATTTGGGAAATACATTAAAGTTGCGTAACGCGCCTATGCCCGCACGCCGGACGTCTGATTGCGGATATTGGTAAAATTGGTTCCTCATAACAACCGGATGGGAAATTATTTTTAAAAATTATTTAGCATATATAGCCTAAAAAATAGGTTCGGAAACAAACCGTCCCGGTGGCCGAGTGGTTAAGGCGTTGCCCTGCTAATTTGTTAGCTGTTAGGCAGTGGGTTTTGCCCGCGCAGGTTCGAATCCTGTCCGTGACGACATTTTTTTGCAAATCTAGTTGTGAACTGTTGTTTTTGCAATACTTTTGACACGTATAAGCAATTGAATAGAAACATTGTCCATTTCTTCTTATGACCATTTGCCTCTTTTTTTTTAGTTGATGACACCATATATTATCGAATCAGTTTTGTTGATACTTGTATTTTCCAGATCAAAGTTCGATAGGTACCAGCTTCACTCTTACACACTGATACACAACAATGGTGAATGGACTCAACCTCTCTGCGACACTGAACACGTTCAAATTGCTGTTCAATCCGTCTCTGATAAAGCCTCACGTGACCGTCAGCAACTTCAGCCAGTTACCTGTTCCCATTCCAGGTAAAAATGGAGCTCAAATCAAGGCTGTGATTCTCGATAAAGATAACTGCTTTGCAGTCGACGGAGCGGATCATGTGTTCGAGCAGTACAATGAGAAAATGGCAGAGCTCAAAAAGGAGTATCCGAACAAGTTGCAGCTGCTGATTGTCTCCAACTCAGCCGGTACTAACGATGATAAGGACTTCAAGGATGCTATTAGAGTAGAAGAAAACACGGGCATTGAGGTGTACAGGCACGCTGTCAAGAAACCAGGCTGTCATGAAGATATCGTCGCTTATCTGAAAAAGAACAAAGTCATCGACCAGCCATCAGAGGTGGCTGTTGTGGGGGACAGGTTGCTGACTGATGTTGTCATGGCTAACCAGATTGGAGGTACAGGAGTGTGGCTCAGCGAAGGAGTCGAAAAGAGCAACAAGCTTCCGGTCCGATTTGAGCGGTTGCTGTATAATTTCATGCAGTAACGGATCAAAAAAGTGTTCATGGGGGTGAGCAAAGGTCATGGACAACGTCACTTTATGGGCAAAGGACTCCTTGAGTGTTGAATCAGTCTTTTGAAGTCTGGGTTTGCCTATTGGCTATCTCTTGATATCCACATGTTTTCACATCTCCTCGAAACCCCTCTTCTGGCGTGCATCTCTGAAAATACCGAGATTCAGAGCTTTTCGAAGCACATGAGTGATTCTTTAACAACCCTGCCAAAAATCAATGTATATATAATGACCAATAGATTCTAACTTGATATGTCACGTTTTTTGAATTCTTAGGATGCGTATAGTTTCAGCACATGGTCCACCTGCAGCTCATCATACAGAATGGTGGGAAGCAGACATGAAATCATACTGCAAAGAACAAAAAGGAAAAGAACAGACTAGCTGTAGTACTGCGAATTCTGTGGATCGAACACAGGACCTCCAGATTACTCGACTGAGATATTACTTCAGTCTGGCGCTCTCCCAACTGAGCTAAATCCGCTGTGAGAATCAGCCAAGGAGTAGGAGTAGTTGTTCGGAAAAAAATACAAATAGAGTAAAAAAAATACATATTGTTAGCTGGTTAAAAGCGACATAAGCATGTTACAATAGGGCATCTACTCTCAGCTTTTAATGTTCCGTTTTCTGAGCTATATCATTCCAAGTTCCTTGCACCCAACTTCCTATTCTCACAGAACATATAATGTGGCTCTATATTTTACTGTTATTGTCCAACAGCAGCTCGATATCTAATATTACATAGAATGCACTCCATTGAAGTGTTTTAATTAGCTATTATTTGGTTTTCTTCATCAACTAATCTCACTTTCCTAGGCACTTTAGGAAAAGAAGAATCCAAGAATGAGTAAAACAACTCAGGGACCACATGGGGTATCTTGATATTCAGTGGTAGCGACAAAAAACAGTTAAAAGCTTCCTGACTACTCAGCTTTGTCCTTTTCGTAACTTTTTGTTCCGGTTGTCCCAGGCCCTGTGGTTGACCTTCTGCAAAACAGATTCAAACACATTTTTGATACACCAGAGACAATGTAAAGGGCCAAAAAGAGCTAAAGTAGCTTTTCAGTGTTAGTGTGCTTTCTATGCTACTTCCTTCGTGCTTTTGATGTTTCATGAACGAGAAATTCCAGTCCTGCGTTATCAGTCATTATTTTCGGTGCTGGCAGTAGCTCCAATATACCTGTCTTGGTTGCAACAGATTGTAAATCAGAAGCTGAGATCTGGCACAAATACTAGGAAGAGCCTTCCCATTTGTTGCTGCTTAGTTTTGTCGTTTTATCAACTTATTTTTATGTCAATAGTATTTCTTTTCTTCTAGGATGCTCACAGAATATGGAGAAATATAGTACCGGTAGTGCTAAATATCAGTGACACTACGAGACACAAACAGTGAATGTGAGTAACTACAAGTACTGCACACTAATAGTACCGGTAGGACAATAGTCTCAGACTATTAATCTCAGTCCTTTTGGTCTTCTCTTTGAATTTCACCGAGTTGTTACTAGGCATCAAATTTGTCTCTATTAAATTGACAACAGAACTGAGAAATACAACAATATAAGTTATCAGGGACAAAAAAAAATGGCCCATGACGTACAAACAATTCTTTAAAGCATTGAGGGTCTTTTTCACTTCTCATTTCCCATTTACTACTCTCTATATATCGATTGTATCTGTGAATGGTTTCTGCCTTCCAGATGCAGAATTTACAGAAGAGGCAAATCAAGCAGAAACACGTGAATACAGCAAAAAAGAAATGCAAAATAGCGCTATAGCATTCAGTTAGGTTTCCTGAGCTTCTTGTATTACTTTTTTTCAGCTTTTCTTTGCAATTTAGTTGAGTTATTCCTTGTTATGTATTTTGTCTCTAGCTTTTTCGCTTACACACTCGTTAATTTACGGGAGCAAAGCGTACCTGGAACAATATTAATGAGTCAATTACCTACTGGTAGCTAGTAATAATAATATGGGCTTTTCGTTTCTCTTTTATTCAACTTTTCCTCTTGTTTATCGGTATTGTTCTGTCCATGGATTTTGCTCACTCAATATGAGGTGCTCACAGAGTAGAGAAAGATACTAGCCTTTAGTACTACTAACAACAAGCGGTAATTGGCAAGTACGCATGCCCATAAAGGACCTTCCGAGCCTTTCAAGGTATCTTTTAGTAGCTTTCCTTCTTCGATTACCCAATTCTTGATTAAATGTGTGTACAGAGTGGAGGTAAAGGTGACAATGAAACGTACAAACTGCAACTAAAAAGCTGATTCTGGCACAGAGATGGACTACTGTGTGTTCTGATTCCTTCAATCTGCCACGTTTGTTTTCTCTGTTTCATTACACAATGTAATTCAACAGTTAAGCTCTTCCCCACCCACTATGCTGACATGCCGAGACATCGTAGTTCTAATATAGACTAGATAAGAGCAAGAAGTTGACCATCTTACTCAAGTACACGGATAAATTACTTGAATTAATTCTCTTGCTTCAAATCACCTGTTATAACTGGATAACGTAGTTATGGCAAGACCAGAGTTTCCTCTTTAAATCAAGAATTAAGAGAAGAGATTTGTAGAGTGAAAAAGAATACCAGAAACTTCAATATATGATCTCCGGTATAAAAACAGTCAGGGAGTTATTCCCTGAACATTATGTTACTATGTTTCATTTTTCCTCCCATCAAAACTGGATGATCTCTTACTTGCACGTGTCTCTGCATCCAAGCTGCTGACAGAACAGAGAAAAATACTGTACTAATCATTTAAATAGCTACAAAAAGTACTCAGATGCTTGCTAGTGGCTACCAATGACACCAAAACCTTCTATATTTCTTCAATTCATCTTTTTTCCTGTTATTTACCAAAATATACCAGTCTGCTACCGGTACTTAACCCATTCAATGATACCCACAGCACAGAAGTAATTGGAGCAATAATACATTCTAAATATACTAGGAAACTACTGGAGGTATGTTGTTATTCTAATGAACATACTAGATTTCAATTTCATCTTCCTTTCTACTTTTTATTCATTCATTAGTCGACTTACTCGTCACCAGAGTTGGAATTAATCATTTGTAAATATAAAACAAAGTAAAATACAACATGAAAACTTACAAGAGATATCAAAATGCTGTTGATACTTTTGTCTCAGTCATGATAAGTGACTCCAGTCTTTTACATGACCTATTTTCGTTTTCGTCCTTAGAAAATCGTGTCATCCCCATGTCTGCATTCTGTTTGTATTTCGATGCTGAGAGAAACAACGAAAAATAGTATAAATAAGTTGTGGTGACAGTATATAATGCTCAAATATACACTAATGACGTTAGATGGCATTGTATTTCTCTTCTACTACTGTCCAAAATCTTTCCTTTGGCTTCCACTCATCTCAAGTTTTCAATCATGTCTCTTAGTGGATGATTCTTACAGAATAGGTTAGTGTAACAGTACTGCAAACTGAGAACAATCAAAAGTGCTTTGCTGTATTTTACAGGCTGACTAAATGCTCTGGGCCATCTTACCAATTCCCTATCTGATTTTAAATGATAGTAATCTCACAAAACACTCTAGGAAGTCGTAACGTTGACATATCGAGGGACTGTAGCTCTAATAAACATTTGCTGGAAGCAAGTAGATGTCAAGTCATCTACTGAACAAATGTTGCTGTCATACATTTCTTCTCTTACTCAATTTCATCTTTCTTTGTCAATTAATCAACTCATCCCAATGCCTGGCTTTCGTCATCCATCGAAAGCGCTTGTGGAGAGATACAAATATGGTAATAAAGGCACCTGGAATGAACAGTAAGTGGCTGCTCAGACAGTCTTAGTCTTAAAGAACGTCATGGGTATCTCATAGTACTTGATTTCAGGTTTTTTCTCTAAATATACGAGATCATCCTGGCCAGAATTTCGTTTCTTACTATTGTGTTTACATAACTGTGGTAAATACTGCATGAAGATCTTTCAATGATAGTAAAGAGTAGTTTAATATGTACGTCTAGCTGGACTAGACGTCATAAGACTCTTATACGTCTCATTTTCAGCTTTTATTTTACAATTAGTGAACTCCCCCCTGATGCCTGAGTTTCGTCTCTCCACCTAAGATGCGCACAGAAGTGGAAAATATAGCTGCAAAAGTTATCAGCTAGAAAAATAAGAAGTCTAAGACATTTTTAGTTCCAACTGAACGTCCTCCACCACTTAGTCTACTTCATTTTGACTTCAATTAGCTAATTTATCAATTTCCCCCACCGGTACATTAGATTTTCGTTAAATGTCATGGTGCCCTCATAATAGTCAAAAATAGAGCAATAAAAGAGCCAAAGACATAAAAAAGTCGAAATATATTTACTGTTATCTATCTAGAACGTCACCATCCTTTTATCCATTATCATTTCACCTTTTTCTTCTTAATTAGTACTGTTACACCGGACCAGAACTTCTCGTCTACCATACTCATAGAACAGAGCACAACGAGGCAATAATAATACCTGACGACAAGAAATGGCTACTAGCGGCACAATTTAGTTTGTTTAAAGATCTTGAGACTCTTTATCTTCTTCTTTTCAAGTTTTCTTTGTTACTTCACCCTTTCACCGCTTGGTAGGTCGTCTCCAGTTCATATGCCCATACAGCAGAGAGAAACACAGCAATATAAAAGAAGCCACAGACAAACTGAGAATGAAAGTGGCACAGATTAATTCTTCTTACAGCATTGTCTTTTATTTTACTTCATTTGTCTCTTTTTTGCTTCATTAAGAGAGTTAACGGAAGCCCTAGCTCCAACCGACACCCATAGTACATACTGATTGAGGAATGTAGCTCCAAAACACATTGTGCCACAGAGAAGAGTTATATTTCATACAATCAAGACATATGTAATGTCTTGATTCTCTTATATTACTTGATTTCAGCTTTTATTCTTCAATTATCGTCTATCCCCACTTCTAAATTTCCTCGCCCCTACAACAAAGCTCACAGAACAGAAATAAATACACTTGAAGACATGCCAGAGACTAGGAGAGGTTGTCACTTCTCTACTGGGACCTATCGGAACCAGTATGAGCTCCCCAATCTCTCGATTTCAGCTTTTTCATCTCTTGAAATCGACCTTTACCTGTGAATAGTTTTACCTTCCATTAACGATACCTGCAGAACAGGAGTAGATGTAGCAGCTACAATACGAACCGCAACCTTGGATGGCATATCACATTATACGAACTAAATAAACAACATGAACAGTTTATCTTGGGTTATTTATCCTTTTTCTCTTTGCTATTTAAACGAAATATCCTTATTATATTTTTCTCTCAAGCATTCCCACAATAAAAGTACGGTATTAATAAAGCTGTAAAGTAGGCTAGAGGCATTCAGCAGCTCACAATTCTTTTTTACTAGCTTTCACAAACTTTGCCATACTATTTTGTTTTTTCATTTGATCTTCTAGCTCTCAATTACCCGAGTTCTACCAACAGGTATTTTAGTCGCTTCCATGGAACCCATAGAACTGATTTAAATGTAGCATCAAATCATGATCATAGCAACCAAAAGATATCAGCACAACAATTTCAGCTGAATCTGTAGCCCAAGTTCTTTCTATTTATTCTATTCCACTTTTCTCTTTCAATATTGGAGTTCCCCCTAGTAAGATTTTGTCCCACCATTATGGAGCCTACAGAAAAGAGAGATATGGGCAATAAAAGTTACTGGTAACAGTAAGAAGCTGTTAGATGTACTCCTCTACTCTTTTGAACTTCTTAATCTATTTATTCTACTTCTTTTGACTATATGTTGCCATTTTACCGAGCTATTCATACACGTGCAGTTTGTCTCTCCAACAAATCGAAGACAGAATGTATGTGTAATACAGTAATGGATAATAAAAGCAAAGCTAAGTGACTGACTATCTACCACCGATTACTCGGAGTGGCATAAGTCTTTCATTTTACTTCATTTCACTTGATCTTCTTTTACTTTTCGAGTTTTCCCAATCGTGTATGCTGGTCATCTGAACGAAGCTTACAAAAGATGAAGAAGAAAGGGATATAAGTAGCACTGACATGAAATAAGTTGTTTAGTAGTTTCTGTTAAGTACTCATACTAGTATTGGTTACTTGATTTACGTCTATTCAGCTTTTTCACTCCAAAATATCTGACTCACCAAACCTATGAAATGTTGGTCTCATACATAACGAAGGTAAATATAGCAGCAGAAAGTACTCAGAGTAACCCAAAGTGGTCTGTTGCAAATAATTATAGGTCTTGAGTGCCTTTCGTCTCTTATCTTGCTTCATTTCTACTTTATTTGCTATTAAATGGACTTATTCTTATTGTGCATACTGTAAGTCTACCCCAGCTTGTTGGCAGAACAGAGATATACAGCTGAAAAGATGATAGCAACACTAATGGAAGTTTAATGATGTACTAATAGTTGTAGAGAACAATATTTGCATTTTATAATGTCTATTTTCAGCTTTTCTTCATCAATATGCCGAGTTATGCCATGATTTCTGTCATATCTAGAATTCTCACTGAAAAGAGGTAAACGCAACGTCTATAATTTTGAACCATAAACATACGTAGCCCTGTACATTAATATAGATAGCTCAACGTCTTTAGTATCTTTGCATGTATTGTTTCAGCTTTTATTGGCCAATATACTACTTTTCAATACTCATATTTTTCTTGCTAGTGTTCATGCTCACAGAAGAGAGAGATATTGGACATTATGAAACGCTGGATACATCCAGAAGTTGAAAAATACCTACTTTAAGCTTCTCTCATCCTTCATTTCTTCTTATTTCTCTTCGTTTCAACTTTCTTCCTTTAAGTAGAGGTACTTCTACAGATTATTCGTATCTCAACATAATATGCTCAATCTATGCGGTCGATGGGAGGGAGAAGGCCACCGCAATGGTAGATACCAGCAACAAACAAAAGAGGTCAATCGCATAATGCTATCCGAATAAACCTTCTGACCGTCTTATCTTACCTTATTTCAGCTTTTCTTATTTAGTCAATCGAGTTGTTCCTATGCCTGGTTGTTGCCTCTCTATTGAGTAGCGAACAGAGCGGAGAGGAATATAGAACCGATATATATTAAGAGGAAGAATAAGTGTCCATGTATTTGATATTTGTCTCTCTAAGTGTTTAATGCATTCCTTTTACTTAGTTTCAACTTTCTTTCTTCAATATATCAAGTACTAACAGCCATGCTTTGTCTGTCATTTCTAATCCTACTCAACCGAAAGGAATACCCCTAAAATATATACTAGAGACATGCAAAAGCTACTAACTTCTATCCATAAACCTTGGAGGCCTGTTACTAGCTGCTTTCTGTACTTCTTTTCAACTTCTTTCTTGCTATTTTCAGAATTTCTAGACATGACTGCTCTCTGTCCATAATGTGTTTTGCAACAGAGGTAAATATCGCAGAAATCAGTAATAGATACAAAGATCAGTAGACCACAACGTTTTATGATCTATTGAAAATGTAAAAAGCATATTATTCTATTTCATTTCAGCTTTCCCCGTCTTCTATCCAAGTTATCTCTATCCCTACTTTCTGTCTCCCCATCCAAGGTGACGGCAAACAGAGATATACAGCAGTAAAAGTTAGCAGGAACTACAAAAAGTAAGGGCATGTAGAACAACTGCTTATTCAATGTCGTCCGCTTCTGAAAACACTTGATTTGACTTTTTCATTACCGTCATAGCGTTATTCCTCCGCGTACATTCAATTTCGAACACGTTGTTGACCTAAAAGAGACAAATATAGGAATAAGAACATACCAAGACCTAGAAGAAGTTGCTCATTGCCTACTAATAGCTTTTCAAAACGTTCTCTGTCTGTTTTTCTTCTCAATTTCATCTTTTATTCTGCAACTAATCGAGTTTTACCATTTTGTGTATTTTGGTCTATCAATTGATACTTACAAGACAGAAACATACTGCTAAGACAATGTACCCTAGTCTTGAAGAGATAGTTAACTGGCAATAATGAGCTATCACAGCCTTTATAAGCTACTTATTATACTTCCTTACAGCTTTTTCACTTCAAAATATCAAGTTCTCCCAGCCAATAATGTTTGTTGCAATCAGAACTGGGGGAAATATAACAAAAATCGTACAGTGGGCAACCAAAAGTGGTCTGTTACAGATCTTTAGGAGTAAGAAATGTGATTAGCCTTTTACCTTACTTCATTTCTGCTTTCTTTGCTTTTCAATTGACTAATTACTGTCGTACCACTTGAGAGCCTACCTCAAGCTGGTTGACATGACGGAGATATCCTGTAGGTCGGATATCAGCAGCTACAAGAAGCAGCTAATCATGTTTCCATAGCTACGTAAAGTATTGTAAGCGTTTGATAAAACCTATTTTCAGCTTTCCTTCATCAATTTATGGAGTTATGACCGGCAATGATTCATGTCTCATTATGAATTCTCACTGAAAAGGGAAAATCGAGCGTTAGTATGTTTAAACCACAAACACAAGTGTTAACTTCCATTTCTGTAGCTAGCTTTATGTCTTCAGTATCTTCTAATGTTCTATTTCAGCTTTCATTCGCCAACTAATCGACTTTTCGTCCCAATTTTTTCTTGATCATGTTGATGGTCGCAGAAGAGAGAGATATTAGATAGTATGAAACGCTGGATACATCCAGAAGTTACAAGCGACTAGCTTTCAGTCTGTCTAGTTATGTAATCCTTCTTATATCTCTTCATTTCAGCTTTTTTCCTTCAAGCACTGAGATATTCCTACGCTCAGATCTGACAGAAGACAGAAATACACCGCGGTGGGAGATACCATTAAATGAGCCGACCCTGACAGACGTAAAGTCTGAATATCTTAAAGGGGTTGCTTTACTTTAACTCATTTTTCTCTGTCAATAACCCAAGTCATGGCATAGACTCGGAGTTTTGCCTCTCAATTCATGGAACTGCTAATTACATAAGGGTTATTACAGTAGTAGTGCCGACTAGGAACATTAAGAGGTAGTAAGTTATCGATTAATGGCTTTCAGTAATCTCTCGAGACTTTCATTTCGCCTATCATCTGCTTTTATTCTTCATTCGTCGAGCGTCCAGATCCTGAGTTTGACTTCCCGTCTACGATGCTTACAGAATAGCGACAAACATAGCAGTAATAGTAGACCAGTGACAACTCAAACACGTGTATGGTATAAATATATCCAGATTAATGTTTTAAGCCTCTTGTTTCATTTCATTACAACTTTCCTGTTTTGTAAAAGAGCTATCATTGCATTGAAGCTCTCTCACGAATCATAGTCCGGCCAGATGTAAGGGCAATAGCTCAAACATACAATAGGTGCTTGCTGTAAGTTGTAAATCTCAGTAATATCCTTAGCTAGCTGTCATATATCACTTCTTTTACTTCTTTCTTACTTTTAGACGTCACTTAATCGTCTTATCCTGATATCTACCGATTGTCTCGCGAGTATGAAGATCACAGAACAGAGATAATAGCATTAGTAGAGCATACCAAAAGACTAAGAACTAGCCTGGAAGCTACAAGTAGCCTCTAAAAGCTTCTCAAAAGTGATTTTGTATGCCATCTTAGCTTTATTCACTTTATTGCGAGTTGTTACCGGTCCCAAGTTTCGCTCCCTCTATGATGCTAACGTAACGGAGAGAAATACCGTAAAACTCATTCGCTGGAGACTTCCAAATGTAATGAACTGTGAAAATCAGTCTAGCCGAGTGTTACTGGCCTTTTCATTTACTTCTGCTCAACTTTCTTCGTTCATTAATCGTTATCCCTGTGCCTATATTTGCCTCTCTATGGAGGGAAAATGCAGACATAGAGAGGACGATTATTGACAGATAAAAATTGAAACTGAGTAGGAGAAGAAGCCCATAATCTTAAACAGAGCAGATTTATGTAACTATCAGCTTCTTGTTGCCCTCAGTGGTTTATTTGAGTCATATACTCTTTTATGTCAGCATTGTGATTACTAATATAACTTAGAGATTGAACATGCCGTTCAAAAAGAGAGAAATGAACTATTGACGTAGATTGAGAAATAATCCATGTACACTGGCCCAGCTATTGTGCTAATTGACTTTCTAGTTTGTCGCTGGAGCATCAAAATTGCTATTATTTCCTGTTCAAAGGCACCATAGGTGAAAAGGGAAAACTCGTGGCCTGCGTTTACTCGAATTTCGGCGAAAAATGATGAAGTGAAGTAGGACATGGTGGTATCACGTCCTTTCAGTCTATTAGTAGATCAGTAGACACTTATTACTGTTACTGCGATATTTTTCAGTTCCTTACTAGCACCACATGGGGAGACCGAATGTAAGTCTAGGTGATACTCGAAGAAATGGCAGAGAAAAGTTGAAATGAAGAAGTTTAAGATACTCATGTCGTTTAAAATTCCTCATTGCTTTTTACAGTATACATTTCTTGACACCTAGTAAATTTTACTCTTGGATTTACCACTATCTTGTAATCATCGTTGAGGAGACAGACTTCACAGGCCGGGATAACTTGAAAATAAATCGAAATAAAGAATCATAAGTAATCTATAACAAACTAAAGAGTGACAAGGCTCTAGTAAGTAGCTCATCAATGTTTTTAGTATATAATGCAGTGCTTTTCTCCATTTTATATGACAGACCATAATCACAATTTTTTAAAAAAAACTTTCACAGGAGAATAAAAGCTGAAATTAAGACATGTAAGAGAGCTAGAATGTAATTAATAGCCAGTATTAAGTATTCGACTACCTATTAAAGTGTTTCTTAGGATATACTCTAGCACTTCTTTCTGTTCTGAGAGAAGATAGAGTGACACTATTTGCACACGTGGAACGAACTCGATTACATAGCGGAGAAAAGATCGAATGAAACGGGAAGGAATTCTATTGACTCCTAGATAGCTAAAATTGTGTGATTAGGCACCCAAGTTCGTTTCTTTTACATACCACTGCTACATTTCTGCCTGTTATATAACCATAGACGTTGAGAGGCGAAACTCATAACCAAGATAACTTGATCCTGAAGCAAAGAAAGCTGAAATGAATTAAGATAAAAAGCTCATGAGGTTATTGAGGTTCTTATATTGCCATACGATACTTGGCTACTTGTATTATCTAATAATACCACTTGTATCTCAGCTCTATGTATGGTGACTTGAGAGACCTACGGTACATCATGCTTTAGTATAACCAGTTCTCTAGGGATATATAAGCCGAGAGCAAGACATTAAAGAGGTCAAGAACATTTTAACTCGCTCAAAGTACACTTATTATATGTGCTCCCTGTAAAATACTCCCACATTTGTTTCTTTCATCTCAGCAGCTTAACAGGACGAACTGCACTCGTAGGAGGAAGCAGATTATTTTTGAATAAAAAGGGAATAGGTGTCATAACAGGCTTCAAGTGTTCTAAATATTTATTAGTATGTAATTGACAACTTTTTCGGGTATGTTCTAAGTTTTAATTTTGTATTTCTCTCCATTTACATATTCAATAGGCGAGATAATTCAAGTGTAGGGATAAGTTCAAAAACTACTGGTACCAATAAAAAAATGAAATTGACGATAAAGAGAATCTTACAATGCTTACATAACTAATAAGTCACCCCTATTTTTCTTCATCCTTTATTAATGTGCTTTATTGTTTCAGGACCGCTTCTCGCTTTGTATTATGAACGAAGAAAGAGGCCTGTTGTAAACCGTAAAGGAAGGACTAAAAAGGAATACGGATAGCTGAAAAGCTTTTAGTGCTCTCGATAGTTCCAGAGACGTCATCTAACACTTTAGGTTGTCACAAAGTTGACTCAATATGGCTTTACTACATTGTGTTCACCAGGATGGGTGTGAGAGAACTCGAATATATGAACAATAAAAGCTGAAATAAAGTATAATAAAAAGCTCGTTGGATAAAAGTGGGCTTTAGAAAGAGATAGTTTAGATTTATGATGTCTGAGTTTTTTTTTTTTCCATATTTATTCAAATAGTGTGGCCATCAACGATGAAACAGACTAGGCATAGGATTGAGTAGACCATTCAGTGAATAAGAACAACATTAAGGAAAAGAAGAGATTTCCGACATTGTAGCAGTCTCTGAGTGTACGAGTTAATTATTTTCTGGCTCCAGTTTGTTGGTATTACTGCTACAACAATTTCTGCATTCTAGGCATGACAGGATGCGCGAATCAGGACTTTGGAGAAGCTGATTAATTAACGATAAAAGTTGTTATATGGTATTATAAAGATCTACTGATACTTAGAGAGACTAAAAGTAGCTATGAGAGCTCTTCTTATTGATACTGGACTGTATTTCAGATGAATATCTCCCTTTTCTGTTCACCTTTAGTGGTAAGACATATACAGTGGAAGAGTTAACCCGGCTTATTGAAGAAGAAAAGCTGAATTAAGATAGAATAAGTAGCTTTAGACACTGAACTGATATATCTACAATAGTGCAGCTGGCCGATTTCGTTTGATTCTTGTAAGTCTCATTACTATCTCTTTCTCCTATGTCAATAATTGATTTCTCTATTTGTCAACATTATGACTTAGTATCGAATGGAAGAAACGGGGCGCAAGCATTAAAATTCACAAAAATACTGCTCAAAAGCAATCTGGCCGACACTATTAGGATCTAATACTACTATTCTGTTTTCACTTGAACTTGTCTACTTCTATTCATCGAATTATCTCTGCACAACTCAAAGGTTCCAACTCTTCATTGTGATCGTCCCTCTTGTTTAAAAAACAAAAGGTATCACGGGGAAAATACATCGTGACAAACTCTCATTACGTGGGCAAATAATTTCACGAATGGCCCAATGTTCTGATGTCAACCAGGTTTGGCTTTGCTCCAGCACAAATACTTCTCAACGGGCACCCAATCACAACTGTTTCAAAAATCGCAAGGGGGAGTATATAAAACGAGAACTAATGGTTCTTTATGAGAGGAGTCGATTGCAATTGGACTTCTCACATCAATTATTCTGAAAATTAGATATATATCAGACATATCTTAGAAACCGGTTAGTTCGCTACACTTTTCAGTTTCATCAAAACATCTAAGCAGTTTCGTTAACGGCCTTTGTCGACCAATACAATTGGCAAGTCTCCGTGTTTCTGTGTTTCCTGAGAGCTTCCGTACAGGAACTGTAAAACTAATTCCTTTGTACAGGTATGACCAACTTGCACTTTTTATGCTTATGCTGAAAAAATCGGCTACCGCGAAGGATGGGGAACAAAACACACAGTATGTCTGATAAAAGCAGGAAAACAGACGAGAACAGTGTATTCATCTTTCTTCTTTAGTTTTTTGAAAAGCAGCATCTGGCAGTTTTTTTTTTTTTTTTTTCTCATACAATTCAATTCATTATAACATCAATAAGTAATAATTCCGATAATCGAATGTAAGTCAACGTAATACAAGAATTTTCTGTCGAAACTGGTTAACAAGAAAAACATGTGACGGTAAAAACATAATGAACACAATGACGTGATGAACAAAATGAACAAAAAACCGTGATTCACAAGGTACTAGGGATCATATACAAACGCCTTTACTCTGTTCCTACTGGACCACCTCCTCCCTGTCCAGCTTCTTCCAACCNGCAGGATAATACCATCAGCTTTCCGATATACCAACCCCTTCGCTACGTTGAAAACCACTTGGTCCCTTGGCCCAGTTGGTTAAGGCGTCGTGCTAATAAGAAGATAGCATCACTTTGCAACGCGAAGATCAGCAGTTCGATCCTGCTAGGGACCATACCTTTCTTTTTTGTATCTAAAAGGTTGCCGTCTTGCTGCCTTGGGGAAGAGAGACAATGATATGAAGCGTACCGGTAGGTGATTAGTGTTACCACTATCAGCCATATAATCAAGCCTTTACTGGTAGGACTCTGACAATGATTTTTTGACGCAAGAAGCATCTTGATCATTAATAATGCAATGAGCCAGATATTGAAGACTATGAGGTGATCAGTTACTTGAAAGTACAAGCACAAAGTTGCTTAAAGCTATTGAAACACCCAATGAACTCTTTCTGATTTTGCTATGACTGTCGTACTTGTAAGATACAGGTTGCTGCTCTTTGACACTTCCGGTCATCCTGCACATCCCAGAAGTTCCATGAGTGGGTATGCAGTAATACCTATACGATACAACACTCGTTTCTACAGATTATACCGCTTCAATCTCTACTCTGAAATTCTTCCAAATGCTACAAGTATGTTACCGGTATCCTTTTATTCCTTATATTCTTATCTATGTACCTATCGGTACCAGGAACAGTACAAGTACCAGTCTGTAGTACAAGTACCGGTACCGCTACCGGTAGTAAGTAAATAAGAAAAGGTAGAGAGAATGTCAGGATTACCTTTGTTTTGATTTTATTTTTAAAAAGCATTATATCGCAGCGCACAATTTTATATCACAGTTTATGGAATAAGTATAACAAAAACATATGAGCGGTATGGCGCAGCGGAAGCGCGCAGGGCTCATAACCCTGATGTCCCTATATCGAAACCAGGTACCGCTATTGCTTTTTTTCTTCTTCGTCTGATGTACACGTGCTTCATCACTTTCTTTTTCCTGCTTCGTACGTACGTATCTCTGCAATGGCTCCTAACATGCGACAGTATGGACCGGTACAAGTACGGTACCGGTACATACTGCTGAGTTAATGAAGAAAGTACAACCACTATAAGCGAGTAAAAATTTAACGGTTCAACAGATTGCTTGTTTTAATTTTTTCTTAGAGGCATCATAGATTTCTCATACGACTACATACTGTACAGTACAGTATCAGGTACAGGTATCCGGTACATACATTCCAGTAGTTGTACGGGTGTTTTTTTTTTGCTTTTCTTTTCTATAACTAAACTTACATCAATTCTGACCATCATTTAATCCATCGGGCGCTTTACACATCAATTTTTATCTTTGTTTTTCTTTCTTCTCTTCCAGTTGGAGACCTGTCAGGTACAGTACTGTACCCGAAGTCGATTTCTGTTGAATGGTTGAGGTTTATTAACAGATCACAAAGTTGATAATACCATCTGATAAGTCAAGTGTTTAATTTCTGAAACTTTTCCTGATCTATTGTACAAGTATAAATACGTGTTTAGTTCTCCCCTACTTTTCACCAAGAACATCTACAACTCCTACAACCTTCCTTACGACACCTACAAAAATGACACCTAACAAACATCAATTATGTACTACAGATACACCCTCCAACGTTTTATGAGGTCCTCCTATGCTTATACCTACAGTAATTCTCTTTTTTTTTGAATTTTTTTTTTTTGAATCTCTTTCCCCATTTTAGGGAGAACTCCGAGAGTGTAGGTAAAAATTTACGTTTTTTCAAGAATCCGCAATAGTTTAGTGGCTAGAATTTCCGCCTGTCAGAACGACTGTTCAGCACGCGGGGGACCGGAGTTCAATTCTCCGTTGCGGAGTCCTTGGTTACGGCCATATCCTGGTGAAAATACGGCTTCCCGTCCGATCAGCCATAGTCAAGCACCAGAGAGCCTAGTTAGTATTGTAGTGGGAGACCATACGAGAATCCTGGGTGCTGTAATCTTTTGCCATTCGACTGATGGCTTATGCTTTTGTTCGTCGGTGGTCTTCCCTGTAGGCGGTTTGAAGGGGATCAAGTTGCTCAACTTTTTTCTTGATTCTAGGGAAATAAATTAAAGCAACAAATCACCATCTCAATTGCTATAACTATAAAAAAAAGAACTTCTGGTTCTCAACCAGTAGCTAGAGCGGGTTTGCAGTGACAGCGACGACAGATAACTGATTACACATCTAGAGACGACCAAAAAAGAAAAGGTCGTACCCGGAATCGAACCGGGGTTACTGGAAGGTACTTCAAGAGTCAGAATCCAAGGTGATAACCGCTACACTATACAACCTGGGGGCTGGTTTCGAAGTATTTTGAAGGTACCCACCGTGCAGGTTTTTGTCTCCCGGTTCCGAAAAACGGCCATTGAAGCTTCAGTAGCCTTCCATGACGTCGGGCTAATCATACGTGTGTAACTACAGTGCTCTCGGAGCACCTTTTAGAAATATTCCATTAACGGGAGTATACATCAACTGTCCGACGTGATGTTAAAACAGTGTCCTTAGTGTTATGAATATGACTGTCTTTCGTTCTCTTGGGCATGTGGTGAACACGTATAAAGGGCTGAAAATGACGAAAAATATTATGCAGATCACAGCTAGGTAAGTCCACTTAAATGCCTCCTCACTTGGTGTGTTCTACTGTAGTATTCATCCTGGTCTGTTGACATCATAGCTTGAGAGGTAAAACCCAGGGTATAGCAAGAATAGTAGGGTTTTTGACAGAGAAAAGATGAATCAAAGTAAGAAGAAGTTCTCAGGGCATTACGAAAGCAATAAAGGTTTGAGTTATCCATTTCCTAAGGGTTGGTTCACCCCTCTACCACATAAAATCTGCTCCTTGGGCGTGATTGAAAGAAGGGTACATTCACGTGTTTAGAATAATGCGATAAATCGAAGAACAGAAGCTGAATTGAAGAATTATAAGATATTACAGAGGCTAATAAATACTAGCTTGAGGTATCTGACAACTTCTGCGGGTTCTGTAGTTCTTATTCCTGTACTTATTCCTGTTCTATCATTAGCTTGGGTTCAGAGGTAAATCGCACATGCATGAATATCTGGAGATACCGAGGAAGAAAGGATTGATTGAAGTGAAATAAATGGTCTCATCTTTATAAAGCATCTTTGAAGTGCGGATTCAACTTTCTGCTGCAATTGGATATGTTCCTAATGCTATCCCTCCACTGTAAGTACGGTATATGTAGAGACAGAAACCGCTCCCAGATTTAAATCGTATTTTGAGCGGAAAAAGGTTGAATGAAAATATATGAAGTGTCTAGGGATCTCTCAGTACTTATTAATAATAAGTTAGTGATTCATTAGTGCGCCTAGTATGTTATTGTTTTGTATATCACTCAGTTCTTTCAGCTACTTGATGATGGTACGAAATTGAGCATAGGTATACCTCAGTTATATGGGAAAGTAAATTGCGACTGAATTGAAAAAAAGTGCAAATAATGTTGGGATAGCCATTACGGAGCTACTAGCCACTTTTTACTGCTGCTGGGTTTTACCTGTACTACTACCGTATGTACCTCTTTCCTGTAAACTCCACTGACTGGGAGACGAACTTGGACGTGAGTAAACTCAGTAAATAAGCAAAGAAGAGGGTATGGTAGAAGAGATTGTGATTAGAGATATTTATGGACGTAAAAGAGTGAAACTTTGTTCTCAAACTGAACATGCTCATCAATGTACGGAGTACTACCATACCCAAGAAGTAGAGAAAGTCCAATAGTTGTTGGGGAAAACTCGAAAAGAAGAAAAATGAGTGTTTTTTCACGTTCTTTCCAGCTTCTAGCTGATGGAAAAAAATATATTTTTGTGACTGAGATGTATTAACACTTCTTTGCTCTTCTTCAAACACCTTCGAGAGGAGGGTCATATGCAAGAGTTCTGTAACTCGAAGAAAAGACTAAGAAAAGCTGAAATGAAGTAGAGTAAAAGATCAAACACGTTTTTTATAGCTCTTTATACATGACAGCTTACTTTTTTAAGCATTTTGTCCCTAGCACTGTCACATCTTACCTCTTCTGTATGCGTTACCGAATGAGTAAAAAACAGTGTCTGGAAAAACATGAGAAATAGCAAAATGAAAGCTGAGAATAGTCTAACAAGAGACACATGACTATTTCTTATTTCTACCAGTAGATAACAGAAAGCTTCTTTCATTTACTTGGTGTAAATTTCAAAAGTTATTCTCTGTTTTCCCAGCATCTCTGGAGCCCTTGTTTCACAAGATTGGTTTATATTGCCTGACAACTGGACGTTCAAAAGCTGAATTGGAGGAATATATTAGGTCAAAAATGCTTTAAGGTATAGATTGTAGGTACCAGGTAGTTGGCTATTTGTTGTGTTATTGGTATGTCCTCCAGCCTGGATTCTTCTCTGTTATGTTAGGGACTTAAAGAGGTAAAAATCCACACGCTATAATATCTTGCTTTAATGGAAACGAAAAGATGAAATCAACTAATTTGAGACTGTTCAGAGTCTCATACCGCTAGTGTTGTGTGATTGGACACTCATTTCTGTTTCTGTTATGAACTACTTTCTATTTCTCCCTGATCTGTAAGAATAGAGGTTGGAAGGTACAGCTAAGTGAGATCTCGACTAAAGAGCAATGATACGCTGAAAAACAAGATTGTAAGGAAGTTACATTGGCACTCATAGTGCAGTGTCACTTCAGATTATAGTTGGTGCTCATCTCAGCGATATATACCAGCTGCAGAAAACGTCGTCCTGAGGGGCACTTATCGTGACGAGTATATCTCGATGTTTTGAGGGATATAAGATGAAAATAAGTAATAAAAGCTGTCCTGGATGCTGTTAATGTCTGCTATTAGAGTAATTTTAGCTTCTCATTTCACCTGGTACATTTTATTCTCGTATTTACCTCTTCTATTTCCAACTCCATGGAGAGGAATATTACACACATAGGGATAACTTGATATAACGGCAAAGAAAAGATCAAAACAATTGAGATATCATCCCCGCGACATTTGACCAACTAGTATTAAGTCATTCGCCACCTAAATTTGTAGCTGGTATAAACATTGCTGTATTTTTCCCTGCACTATAACCAATTGGAGGTTGAGAGGTAAAACTAAGAAGCGGGATATCTCGAGTAAATAGCAGAAAGAAGTTGAAAATGAGTAAGATAAGAGGATAAAGATTTGTATTAGGTTAGTAAAGAGCGATGTTCGAATTTAGCTTATTGATGGCACATTATTAAGCTGCATTTACATCAGCTGTAAGAGACGTCAATTGTGAGATGAAATCATGTACAGGTATAACTCCATACTATTTGAGATAAAAGCTGTAATTTAAAAAAACGGTCATTCATACTGTTAATCACTGCTAATAGGTACCTGTTCTTATTATCTCTCTTAAGATTATTGCCTTATTACCAACGGTTCTGTCCCCTACAATATCCAAATTGGCAAGCTTAGTGTCATAAGAAGTCGATTGATAGCAAAATATACGCTGACTCGAAGTTGAAAAAGAGCTGCTAGACATTAAAGTGTCGAATGCACACCATTTGTTATCTTAATTACTTTATCAATGTCCTGAAGCCTTTTTATGGTCAGCAACTTTGGGAGAGACAAAATCATGAGTTACAGTAACTTGTGTATTAGAAGAAATAAAACTACATATTAGTGAAAAAATAGTCAATGGTGGCAAAAGTGACTCTATAAGACATCTGGTCACATTCGGTTGCCATTGGTAGGTATTTCTATTGGATATATCGTAGTCGTGTGCTTCAAAGATTGACAGAAGTGTCCAGGACATGTATAGCTCGGTGAATGAGAGAATGAATTGAAATACAGAGAGACTAGATTCCCGTTATGTTTTACAGGCAGCTAGTAGGTGTTTGGGTAGTCTTTATGAATGCTGGGGCATATTTTAGTATTTATTTCGCCTCTTTCAGCATCTTAGATGTCAGGGCAAAATGTGGGCGTAATGAGACTTGGATAAATGGCGTTGAAAAGCTGAAATGAAGTAGAATAAGATAATAATGACGTTTAATATGACTTATAGTTAGCTGTAGACTACTTATCTATGTAGTTATTACGTGTTTGTGATAGATGTACCTCTTTTGTATACCTCATGATAGACACACGAAAGTCCTCTATGAAGAACTCGACAAATAGTGAAATGAAACTTGCAAAGAAGTTGAAGAAGTGCACAATAAGAACACCTAGATGCTTTTAGTAAGTCACATTATCCTATTGTGTCTCTAGTACATATCTCAGGTGTTTTACTCTCTGTTCTGTAATCTGTAATATCAAAAATGAGTGACAAAGCATGGTCAACTTGATAGATGATGACAGAAAGCTGAAAATAAGAAGAATAGAGAACCCATGAGGTTCAAAAAATTCATTAGCAGATGGCGGGTCCCTTTTACTTGTATCCAGTTTGAATATTCATGTATTTCGCACTTCCATCAACACCTCTTGTTGAGTCAAAAGGGATAACCCGATTAATGACAAAGAAAAGTTGAAGAGGGTTAATATTAGCAGCTAGAGACATTGATTCAGCTAGTGTTGTGTTAGAAATCACCTCTTTTCCGGCTTTCATAAACCACTACTGTGTATTTCTGTCTACTGTTAACTTCTGTGAATGAGCATGGAATGTAGGTGTATGAATGTTATAAATACAAGAAGAAAAGTGGAAATCAAGTGATATGGGATCTTCATGCTCTTCATAGTGGCACAAATAACTGAAATTTGGTACTTATCAATGTTTCTGGCTAACAATGCAGTCTCATCTTCCTCTCTTTTGTGAGCATAAGTATGGACAAGTAAGTTTAGGTGCACTGATAAGCTGATATTAATGGGTAAAAGATGAAATGTAACGTGAGAAGATACTATACATGTGAATAATGATATGTTAGAGTCAATGGAGACTTCTTCTTGTGGTTTAAATGTGCTGATACTTCATTTAACCTTAGTCTGTAAACATCAATGGTGGGACGAAAACCATGGGCTGGCTTAACTCGATGAATTGAAGAAGGAAAGATGAAAGTGGGCAGTATAAAAGGATACCAACATTATCAATAGCTATTAGAATAAGATTAACTACTTCTTATTGTTGTCAGTTTTAGTTTTCAATGTATGTCTCTCTTTTATATGCCAGCAAGGGAAAGTTCCGTATTCAGGGTCATGAATAAGTCGAGTAGTTCGCACATAGCAGAACTTGAGTAAGAAAAGAGAACCAGGGTGTTTAATGCAGATACGTACTGTGCAAAATACTCTTTTTATTTGCCCTAATTACTTATTCTATTTTATTTACCTCTACCGCGGTAGGCATCAAACATCATGGCTTGGGGCAACTTGATATTTGGAGAATGAAAGCTGTAGAGAAGTTCAAGAAGTCGCTCCTAACTTTTTAAACAGCTGACAGTAAGTAGCTGACAACTTACCTACCTAAATCTCTGACTTCTTTTATACGGTATTCATCTCTACTAAGTAAGTATCAAACGAAAGACCATGCTGATACACTGGTAAATTCTATAACCTAGAGAAACGAGTAGATATCAAGGGTATGACCGACTACAGACCGTTTTGATAGCTAACTGAATGCCACGAATTGCCTTTCAATGTTCCTGGTAGCTTTGACTCTTGATTATTTCCGTGCCCATTACGTAGATTATGTGTAGACCAATATAAGAAAAATTGGCAAATCGAGTTTTGAGAGATAAAAGTTGGATGTTGGAAAATTAAATAGCTCAAGATGTTTTTTATGGACTATAGAGCGTAATTAATAGCTCCCTGTTAGTTTTGGGCATCAAAGACCCTGTAATTTTCTCTTTCTGTGATCGTCGTAAGAGGCAAGTCGAAACAAGATAAGAGGTTAAGTCGAATAACTGAAAATCAGAGACAAAAACAAGAATAAGAGGAACTTGGGACCTAATTAAAGCTTCAATTGTTTAACTCCTCAGTTACTGTGACCATCGAACGTATACGAGGGGTTCAGTTCTTCCATATATCCCTAGCCAGACTAGTGAAGGTATCTCAGCTGTTGGAGTACTGGGAAGACAAGTAGCACGTTGGTTAGTGAGTTAACATCTTGAGCTTCTATCTTCTTCATTTTTCATTAGTCAATCCACCCATTCTTGCACCCAACTTCATGCTATTAATCAAACATCCATATAGAATCGAAGAAAAAAAGTCACATTGAAATTGACAAGACACAACTTTGAGTGGTAAATTATGAGATAATCACTATTTCAATCTCCGCCATTCTGTTGCCTAAGCTCCTTTTAACTTATATTCATCAATACATCGAATTGCCTCGGGCAACAATTTCTGTCTTCGTCTACCATACCACGGTAAGAAGTACTTCTGAATTAACAAACTAGCAACTTACAGAAGTTGGCAATCGCACTCTATTACCCATCCAAACTACAAGAGACTTGTCTTCATTTTCATATCAGGTTCTATTCGTCAAGTTATGGTCTTTTTCTTGCGACATGCTTTCACTGTTGTTCAATGATGCTGGCAGAGTAGAAACATATACAGCAATAATTGATACCAGAAAAAACAATCAGCGCACAGAGACAGGTTACTAATCTATTGAAACATTATATTGCCCTTTTATTACTCATCATCTGCTTTTCTGCCCTATATATCGAGCTATATTCTTTTACTCGCCTAATATCTCTGTCTGATACGTGTAGAGAAGAGCGCAATACCGTAGTAGTTTCTACCAGTAACGTATAGATGTGGCATAAGGCTTTCTGTTGGTATAGATAATGTTTTACACATCTTTGAGCGGCTCATACAACTTTTATTCAACTACCAACCGAGTTTCCCCGGCACCTACATTTTACTCCCGTCTGGGGTGCTCAAAGAAAAGATAGAAAAGCAATATAGAAACACCTCAGAGATGGTAAAGAGCATTGAAGTGAGAGCAGCTACCAAGGAGAAGCCTCATAGATTACCCCCGTCTCCTATTTTCAACTTAATTTCGCTTACTCGAGTTTTCCCAGGTCTGTCTTATACACCCTTATATATGGCGGTACCTGCACAGAGAAAATCTGTCAGTACAAGTATACCTGAAAGAACATAAAGTGGTGAATATTATACTACACGCCTATTTGTTATTATCTGTCTCTGTTATTCATTCCACAAGTGCTTTTCTAATTTCAAAGAAGGACATATTACAAACCCTACGCGCTCTCTATCATGTATAATGTTACCATATAAAGGGCTAAACCTTTATTTTTAACGGCGATGACAGCAATTGATTCTTTATACATGAAACGGATGTCATACTTACCTTGATATTTGCATATTCACCTTTTGGCTCTCAGTATTCCAGTTATTCTGATATCCGCATGCTGAGGTCAATCTACGACGCTGGCAAAGAAGAGGAATTCAGTTATGGTTAATACAAGCACGAACAAAAAGTAGCACGATATCAACTACGAGCCCTAGTGGGCCCGATAAAATGTTCGTTTTACTTGCTCTCATCTTTATTTCGAGAAGGAATGGGTTTCATCGCCACAAACTCCACACCCATACAGGCAGACTACAGAAGAGGTAGAATTTAGGTATAAAATGCACTACTGACATAGATCAGTAGTCTCTCGGTTACTGCTGGCTATAAATACTGTCTCAAGTCTTTTATTTTTCCTACTATCAGCTTTTATCTCTCAACTTATACAGTCTTGCCATTTCCTGCATTTCCGTCATCTATGATGCTAACAGAACTGAGTGAATTAAAGCACTAATTGCGAGCAGGATTATGACAAGAAGTGATCAGCCTGAGAATAGTAGACTATATGAACTTTCTGGGCTCCTTTCCCAAATTCATTTCTTCTTTTATTGCTACTCAAACCAGAAATATCCCCTCGGCTGGTTGTTTCAATACTCCCACACAACAGCTAGAAATATCACTGTGGAAAACTTACCAGCGACAACATAGAAAGTATTATGACATTATTTAGATATGTATGATGACTTGGATCTGTTCTTCTATTCTAGGTGTGCCTTTCTTTCTTGGTTATAGAGCTATTCGAAGCTCCAGTTCTATGATCTTACCACATAGTAATGACATAGTGTGAGACCTCGACCTTAATATATGTCCAGTGAGATATCAGAGTTGATTGAGATACTCTTGTACATCCATTAATAGCCTTGATCACTGCCTGTCTCCTAGTCACCTCTTATTTGCACATTAGCCGAGTTATCCCAACATTCAAGTTTCGTCGCTCATTCATTGGAGTTCTCTTGAAAGAGGTACATACAGTAGCAATAGATACCAGCAACATAAGAAAGTAGTTAGTAGCTCCTTAATAGCTGCCCCTACATTATAGACAGTTTATCCCACTTCATTTATAGTTTACTGTCCGATTTTCAGAGGTATACCTTTGAATGACGTCACTCCATTCTCAAGCAGCTGATGGATTAAGTGAAATACAAATTAATAACTTGGTGGTAGCACAAATGAATGGCAAGCTAGGTATCAAAATCTATCAAACACACCCCAGACCTTTTGTATTCCTTCATTTATCCTTTTTCCTCTCAAAACACGCATTTAAAACTGGTAGTGCTTTCTGTCTGTCCATTTACTGTGCTCACACTAGATGGAATAGTATTAGGAACACATCCAATTGCAGCGAAGAATTTAATTGTGCTCTTCATAGATGATTTTTAAAGCTTAGATTGTTCATTTCACCTCACAACATCCTTTTTTCCCCAACGAATCCAGACACCGGTACTTATACATATGCAATTTATCACTAAACCCAAGTTATTGACAGAACAGGGAAAAGTGCAGAATTATGAGATAGAGAACATGCAGAACTAGCCAGCTTCTTAGTGTTAGTACTAATCAGCCCTTATAAGTTCTAATCTCTCTTCATTTCAGTTTTTATTCTTCCAATTTTCGCATCCTAAACCATGTATTTTTCCCCCCTTCCATCAGACTCAAGGAGCAGGATGTATGTAGCAGGGGGTGAATCAACACATGTTAAAGAGGTTACTCGAGCCTTCTTAGCGCCTTCAATGTCCTGAGCACCTTGTCTTAATATGATTCAACTTTTCTCTGTTAATAATCCGAATCTTGCTATACCCTGGGTTTAGCCTCTCAAGCTATGATATCTACAGACAAGGATAAATACTACAGCAGAACACCCCAGGTGAGGAGTTTACTAATTATTTCAATTTTGGCTGTCTTGAACCTCTTGAGACTTTTAGTTTGTCTCTCCTCAGCTTACATTCTTCAATGTACCAAATTATCTCAGGTTCTGAGCTTTGCCTTTCATCTACGACTAATAGAGAACAGAGAGAATCATAGATGAAATAGTATAGCAGCGACAAAATAAAGGTGTGGATATCATTATTCTTGTTCAAGTGATATCAGATGTCTATTGTTCTCCCTCAGTTCTAATTTTCGCGTTACTAAAAGAGATATTTCATCCTCCAAGTTTCCTCTGGGAGTTCATTGCATTGGGATATACAGATAATAGCTCTAGTGTGCATTAGGAGCGTTCAAGAAGTTGCCAGCCCTATGGTTGTAACGGACTAACTGTCATCTACATCTTAGCATTTGTCATTTTCATCATTAGTTGTTATTTAATCATCTTATCCTTATGCTTACATCAACTCTCTTCACCTATAGACATCATAGAATGAGATCACGCGCGACGCTGTAGGCCAGAAACATCCTGAAGCTAAAAGTAAACCTCTTGAAGCTGTGAGAAGCACTACTAGTCGTTTACCTGCTCTCATTTCAACTTTTCTTCAGCGTTAATCCAGGTGTATCTGACTAGGTCATGTTGATCGAACTATGCTGCCATTAAAACTGAGGCTACTGTCGCCTCAATTCATAGTTACTGTACCCAGTAGTATTCAGTCAAACGATAAATAGTCTAATATGTAGTCCAAGCCCTTTTTAGTACTTCATTTCAGCTTTTATTCCTCCATTCGTGAGTTGTCCCTGTACCCTTGTTTATGTCGTCAACTATGAAGATGGTCGAAATAAGGGTAATAGAGCAGAGAATGATACCAGCAACAGTAATAAGTAGCCAATGACATAATTGTATCTGCTAAAACGTCGATTATGCTTTGTTATATTCCATTTGATATTTCTTTCCCATTTATTCGAGGTATTCCTGCGTGTACAGTTTATCTACTCCACTCGTTGCTGACGGAACTGGGATAACAGACGTTGTACACATCAGGGACAATCAACGATGATCAGAAACATAACAAAAATAGTAGAGAGTATTTTTGTTTTTTTGTTTTGTTCCAACATCAGCTTTCTTTCTTCGACATTTCAAAATGGACCAACCTTGACTTGACTGAAACTCAAAGACCTAGAGAAGGGTTACTGAGCTAGCAATCGAAGGCCAATCAAGCTAATGACTACATATCAGAATAGCAGTCATTTCAAATGTTATCAGCAGCTTTTTATACTTCTTTTCAGTTTTTGTTTTGCAATTTACCACGTTATCCTGACCGAACGTTTTGGTCTCAATCCATGATACATACAAAAGAGGTAAATATTGCAAATTAATGTATTACCTGAACAGAGAAGTAGGTTGTCGTAGAATTGTTTCTATCTAAAGCATTATTTGCACTTTACCACTCTCGATTTCATTTATATCGAGCATTTACACATGATATCGTTACGGCTAAAAATGTCTGATTACTTTGCTGACCGAAACTAGCATTGCGATGTTGAAAAAAGATGTCAGTCGCAGCAAAAAGTGCTGTAATATCTACCTGGAGCCCCTTAAAGCACCCTTGCCTATCCCTTTCTTCATATCACTCTTTTCTGATTCATTTCTCGAGTTTTACCAGAGCTGTAATGTCGCTCCAGCAATCATACCAGAGAGTAAAGGTAAAAGAAGCACTAAGACGAAGCTCACTACGCGCAAAAGCAGTACAGAATAGTATCTTAGTCGACTAAAACGTTCCTAGTCCTTGCCCCTACTTCATTTCGCCTTTCTTCATCAAATAACCGAATTATCCCAACACAAACTTTTCGTATCAAAATACATTTTCGGAAAAGAGAAATACGCAGCATTAATAGATACCAGAAACATAAAGAAGTTCATAGACATTTTTTACCAGCTTTTCTAACGTCCAGAACATTAAATTCTGACCTCATTTCAACTTTTTCCGTAATTTGATCGAGGTATGACTACACATGCTTGTTGACTAACAAGGCTGCTGAATGAACAAGGAGAAATACCAGAGCAGAACATAGTATGGGAAAGAATCGGTAGTAATTTTGCTTTTAATTGTCTTAGATTACACACTAGGAGACTCATTTCTCTTCATTGCAACTTTCCTTCTTTAGTTATACGAGCGAGACTACTAGCTCACAGATGTCTCGTCAACGATGTGCTTCCAGAAGAGCGGTGAATGTAGCAGCAAGAGATATTACTGCAACCAAGGGGTGTGAAACGCATCATATTTAAGGTAAAAACGTGTTGAGCACTTTTCATTACTTCATTTCAACTTTCTTAGCTTTTCAATCCAGTCATAAAGACCTGGGGGTTTTCCTCTCAACCTCTGATAGGTATGGATTTGAGTGAGAGCCGTGAATTCATAATCGGAACTACAGGAAGTAATAAAACTCAGATCTCAAGTTAGAAGGAGGATATTGGCCCTTATCTCCTACTTTGTTCTATCTTTTCTTCGTTATTTCTTCGGCTTGTCCTGTTAGCTGCAACGTTGCTACACAACGTGGTCCGCCGAACAGAGAAGTATACAGTAGTAATAACTACTAGCAATATCAAGAAGTGATTGGTTATATTCTCTTAGCCATATCAAACGTTTATAGATGTCTATCACACTAATTCACATGTTTTTACTTTCAATTATCTGACTTGCCCCAACTCCTGATTTTCAGTTTTGTATGGTGGCTACCAGTACAGAGGTAAATTTAACACTAACATCGATTAAAAGCATTTGAGAAATTGCAAAAGTAATCCAATAGGTACTTTCATGTTCTAACTCTCGTTTTCCACTTTACCTCTGTTATTGTTTGTTATGTATTCATTTATTCCAACTCCTTGTTTTTGCTGTCGTGGTGGTTGAACCTGGCGTTGGTAAAAGCTGACAAAAAAAAGTGAAGAGAAACCAATTTGTAGCAGGTAATAAATCTCGAGACGCTAATTAGACCTATAAAGTATTTTTGGGCACCTCTTTTTGCTGCTGGATAGATTTCAAGTACATCTATCTTACTTCTGCACATCGTGAATGGAAAGACGAAATTTAGGCCTTAAGAGAAATCGATATACAGAGAAGAAGAGCTAGATATAAGATGTGTAATGTATTAAAGTGAATTTAGATGTGCTACTATTGAAGACATTGCCACTTTAATATGTCCCTGATACATATTTATGGTGTATTTTGCCCTCATGATTTTTATCACAAGAGAAGTCAGCAAACTTGGACTTGAGATAACTCGAATATCTGTCACAAAAAGTTGATTTCAAGAGCCCAATGAGTTTTGTAACACTGTTTGGGTGAAAATCTTGTATTTGACGCTGTCTTGGTGTCTTTTCCATTTACAAGCACTGTTATTTTGTCTCTTCTGTGATCTTGATAGATGAGGATATACGGTGGGCCTAGAAGTGAATAAAGTGACGACAAAAAGTGACCACTGAGTATATGTAGAGGTAGGTTTCAGCTACCCAGATATATCTGCCTTATTGACAACTTCTAGTGGCTACCGAATATATATTAGATCTTTGGGCTCCTCATTAGTCACTGCTTTGATTACTGAGAGAGAGCTTAGAAGATGGTGGGCATTAATTTAGACAAGAAAACCACTATTGATCTAGAAGAAAAGTTTATCAGAGTGTAGTTGGCTATTGTCCTGCCTATAGCTTACCTTTTATGTCCCAGGTATATTAATACCGCTATATTTATCTCTGCTCTACCAACACGGGCTGAGAGGCAAAACTGAGTGTGGCAGAAATCGTTATACTGACAGATAAAAGTTGTTTTTAAGTAACGTAAAGTACTAATAACGACCATCCAGCAACTATTGTACGCTTAGTCACCTTCTACAGTAATTCATATACCTCACTGCTACATTTACCTCTGTTCTTTAGGCTTAGTGAAGGAGACAGAATTCACGTTCTGGGATAAGTCGATAAAAGGAAGACTAAAAGAAGAAAACATTAAAGAAAAAGATCGCATAGTGCCACTCTGACTCTGACATGCAGAAAGACATCAAGCTACCTTAAATTCTCTTCTATGTCTTGCTCTTGTATTTCTCGTTATTTTCAGCGTTGTCAGCTTCTCCGCTTGAGAGACAAAATGCTAACTTGGAAAGTTGCAATTAATGGCGAAAATACAATAAAATGTAGTCGAATATATAGCTCAGGATACCTAGCTGAGCTGTGGGGTACATCTGGCATTCTTTGCTCCAGTTAAACTTCTTATCTCAAAATATCTCATCTATCACTCGTATCTCTTCTCAACCAGAGGTGTTGGCAGAAGTTCGAAATACGTGAATGAATCAGGTACAAGAATAATTAGCCCACTATGTACTAATGGCTCTTCTAAGTGTTCTGGGTTATCTAATCATCTTCGTTACAGGTTTTTTTCCATCATTTATTCAGTTGTATTAACAACGCTTTGTCCTCTCATTTTTCATGTTACATTACAGAGAGGAATTCACCTAAGAAACATACAAGAGACATAGCAAGCTAAATTTGTATACTATCAAGGGCCAATTGTTCCTATAGATCACTTCTTCCACTTCATTACAACTTTCATGTTGCTTATTATCAGGTTCATCTTGGTGGCTTTTGTGTGTCTATAGTTGATGCTCACGGAAGAGGTAAATGTTTAAGAAATACGTAATAACTGCTGTAGGAAGTACATGTAGCCTAAGATCTACTAAAATTCATCCAAAATGTTATTATAATCTCATTCTGCCGCACTTCTGCTTTTTGACGTCATTTTATCTAGGTTTCCTAACGCCTACACATAGCCTTATAAAGCCTTGCCGACTCCATGTAAATCTTTATTTGACTCTCTGTACTTCCATTCATCGAGCTATACGTTTCCCTGATACTTCTCTCAATCTGTGATGTTCGCAGAGGAGGTAAATGTGGAAAAAATGTATTAATCCTGCAACAAGGAATTACTAGTCGCATATCATAGTTAGTTTGAACGTCCTATACAACATCCCTTGTTTCTTCTCTACTACCTGTTATCGTAGCAGTTGCTGCTAATCGGCTTAATCCCACACCTGATTAATTACTGCATGTCGACAGAAACGAGAATATTGTTTCATTAACATCTTTAGAGACTTATATAAGTCGTATGGTGATCACCTAAAGATGTCCAAAACGTTTTCAGCTCTTAGGTCGCTTTCAATCTGGCGTAAGGAGATGTCGTCAAAGTAGCCAATAATGTGGCACGTGAAGGGAGCAACAGATCGACAGTGTTTAGCTAGTCCAATAGTGTATTACTGGTAATTTGGGGTTACAGGAACTCGATAATTTAAGAGGTGTAAGCAATATCCATTTCAATAAAAGAGGTAAGATTGTATTTCGTCGTTCGTGGCTCAGATATTTCTGAGCTCAGCCTCTATCAAGTGCTGTCTAACTAAACATCATATAAGGTTTCTCATTTCACTTAGCCTGGATACCTGCATAATCAATGCACTGGGAGCTCATCACCACATGCAACACAACATTCCATCAATCAATCAACAACAATAATCATCGCCAGAAGCTCCAAAAAGAGTTGAAAGTGGTTCATTTGACGTCACCAATGGTGATGAGACTTTTCGCATGACTTGGTGTTTGATATTTCCCAAAAAATTGCCACAAACTTTGTCGTGATATGGACCCTCCATTCTGCTTGTGCAAGAACGAACATTTGAGCTCAACATATTCTTGAGAAGTGTGCGGACTTCGACAAACAAGGGAACAGCACGAAGCGCCTGGAATTTGCTGAACAGCCTCTCATGCTGTTTTTGTCCTTGGCTTCGCGAACGCTACAACACGACCCGTAGCCACGAGCCCCTGACTCACCTGCCGCATTTACTTGTACACAAGAATGAAAATAATATTTTCGTGCACACATGAAAGAGAAGTGGGTGCAGCCCTAGAGCTCAGAGCAAGTTGACTGATATTGTTTCGTACTTGTACAAGTGTGCCTGTTTCTCTAGCATATCACTTCGAGTATCATTGTAAGAGTTGGATACTACAGTACCGGTTGGATGGATTTCATACACTTGGACCCACTTTCAGGAGGCCCAACAATGGGGCTTTAGTATTTGCGACTTATTATCAACGATTGAGGGCAATGTCTTCCTTTCCCACCTGAATACGGGCCTTCGTGTGGCAAAAAGAGCAGTTTCTGGCCAGTTAACAACCAATTTTCAACTGTCCACAGAGAAAAAGATATCAGAGTGATCTTCAAAACTTCGTGAATCTAATGACAACATCCATATCTTACAGTCATCAATTCTGAATAGACAATCTCAGACTTTCTAATTGTGTCCACATGTGGCAGAACCTTACTCGGTTTCCATAGCTGCACGAAAACTTACACACAAGATGCTTGGCACAGAAAATTGCATGGTATTCCACCATGACATTGGCTAGACCCACACTCATACATTCTACCAGGTAGTCCGATAAATATTTCTACATCTAGTAATAACTCCGTGTGGACAGAATTGCTCTTCCATAATGGGTTCATGTAAGCGAGACACAATGCGATTGACTTGCTGTGTATCTACACATTTTTTGATGCTCCCGCCTCCCTGGTGAGAAACACAAGTGCTTACTGATATATTGTGCTCAACATTTTATTTGACAGAATGCCTGTATTGTGCGGTTCACGTGTGTGCAGTGTGTACGGTACTTACCCTCAATGTACAAGACATTGAAAAGGGACTGAGAACCCTAAAGACAGTGGTGTACTTATTTCAAATAGGTCTACGACCGAGAAAGTCATATTTTATCACCATTGATATTGCTTAGATCGAATTTGTACCGATTTTGAAAGAGTCATTTCATTCACAGTTCCTGGAGCAACACCTTTACGCCAGAGTACACCTGAAAATGCTCGTAACGTCACGGGAAACTCATAATAGTAATCCCCACGGCTGAATGTACCTATAAGACCTCATGGACCACGTCAAAACTGCGTTTAACGCGAAACATCCCCTTCATTCTACATTTGAAGGGCCGATATTCAAACTTCAAATTCACCCAACAGGAGCATTAGACCTCTCAGGACAAAATGAAATACACCGACAGAGTGGCAGTGGCCTGGACCTTCAAGCAGGATTCCTTATCAGGCCGAAATCCTTAGTTTTCCAAAATTTCCAAAATCTTCAATTTTGTCTGACCCACCATCAGGAAAATTTTGAAAAAACGACCAAATCTGACTTGCTGACTAAGCAAGATTTTCGAATATAACGGGTTTAAACCATCAAGAATGATCATATATGAAACTTTGGAGTTGGGCAAGTCGGGATATATCCTCACATCTCACTTTGACTGCCATCTTGATGGTTTTTTCCGCCAATAAAACCGCCCAAAAAATATTTCACCCCTGATTCGGCACTTTTCGGTTTTTTTTATTTTTGGGAATTTGAAAAAACCTTATTTGGCCCAAAAGTGGTCAAGTTGGGTGAAGTTGAGAAAAAAAATAAAAAAGTGACATGTCTGGAATAGTGCAATAATTGGGTTTGTTTGGATGCCCTTGATTCAATGAGTACGAATCCGCTTTCCCTACTCAGATTTGCAATTTATTTGCGGATTTCAAGCGATTTACAGTGAGCTTCAGAGCAGTGTTCAGAAATCGTTGTCACTCCTCCGTTCAGCATGGTGAAAAGTAACCAATGATACTAACTTGCTCCCCAACGCGATAGGAGCTTCTAGGCTAGCTTTTTTCTGTGATACCACTCCTCAAACAGAAGTTCTGGGAGAAATAATATTTTAGAAAACCTTTTCTTGCTCAAACAGCCTGGTTAGATTCTAAATTCAAATTCGGAAGTGAGAATCTAGATGGTGCAAGTCGGGGCAACAATCTGATACCAGTTGTTATTGATCTAGCGTGATATTGGTCGTTTTCGCTCTTTTTTCATTTTTTTTCTCAGCCAGGATGGACTTTGTGTCTTTGGCCTGGCTTTTAAGGTTTAGGCTTTTTATTATCTACATTTTCGTTTTTTTCCTAAAAAGGCCAAAACAGGACCTTTATAAGAACGAGTTGTGGGACAGAGGGTGTTCCCGTGCTGTTATCCTAAATATAAAACCAGCACGGTAACACATAGTGGCAGCTCACCTCAAAGCTCCATTCACAGTCTCTGTAGGATGATTATTGCGCGAGATACCCGATTCTTGTTCAGAGCAAGATCGCCAATATTTGAATAATTGATGGGGCATGGGTCAGGCAAAATATGTGATTTTTCTAATTTTCGTAATTTACATCTTAGGAACTCATAATATGTATCATTCGAATCAGCTAATCGGCAGGAACACAACGATACAATCGATGTCCCTCTAGCCTCATTCTGTCGCTCGTTGGAGGCTGTTGAAAGTCGTGTTTTTCCTTGATGGGTTGACAGAAAAGGGATTTTCTTTGTTAAAAAGTCAGCTTTTCAGTTATCCAAAGTGATATAATGAATCTGCGCGCCTGGGACATTACCCTGGACTAGTTCTTGTACATTTTCTTAGGACTTTTTTTTTTTACGTCATTTCTGCAGGGACTTCTGATAAGGCCATGCTTCAAACCTTGCCAGAGCGAAAGGTAAGCAACACAACGACACATCGCTACAAATGAAGGACAGAGATTTTGGTCAATATTGTGGAAGTGTCTAAATCGAGATTGATATGAGGTGGCTGGTAGCAAAAAGATCTGCATGAAAGCTACAGATGAGGAAAGTAACCAGCCATTCAGGTGCAGGATACAAGACAAAGAATAGGCGATGGAATGTTGTGGAAATGGGGCTGTACTGAGAAATGGTGGAGGAGAAATTAGCCATGGGAGAGAAAACGAAAATGAAGAAACTTCCGAGCGCCCAAAATTAGTCAAATCATTTTCTATAGATATATTATCTCTTTGATGCTTCATTACCCCTTGCATATACGAAACCTACCGTAGTCTTGAACGAATCATGGAATGGAGAAGAATTCTACACAGCTTGATTCGCTCAATGCTGAAAAAAAGAGAGTTTGCCAAATGCAGCAAAGGTCGCAAAAAGGAGGGTCCACTTGGTGCTTTTTTTTTTTGTTTGTGTATCTAGGTTAGGTTTCCCTAGATCGAGCGACACACATCACACTCTAACGGGTTAGAGACGCAGCAGAAGAGTGCCAGTTGGAGTGATGGCGTTATCGCCACCCAAAAAATTGCAGCACCCAGGATTCTCGTATGGTCTCCCACTACAATACTAACTGGGCTCTCTGGTGCTTGACTATGGCTGATCGGACGGGAAGCCGTATTTTCACCAGGATATGGCCGCAACTGACATAAAAAGTTGTTGGGGCTCTATAAAATGCTTCAGATGTTACGTGACCCTGCAACTTTGGAAAGATAAAATCCCCGTGATGCTTCTTGAGAATAAAAAACGATCCTCGCGACTACGACAACATTCATCTATCAGTGCTTGTATAGATAAGCTATGTGATCTTAGTTTTTCTTAAGGTGGATTCATCTGTCAGCGTTTTGATATGGTATGATAGTACTGGGATTCTGTCAATGAAGTGATAAAGCGCAAAAGAACGGTATTAAAATTCTAGATTATCAGCCCAGAGCATATCGGGCCTTTTGATGCTCTAGTTAGTGACCGCCCCCAAATTTCTTGCAAGCGTACCCCTCTCCCAAATTGGCCTGTCTTGACCACCACTTTTAAATGGAAAAAAATGCCCCTTTGTGACAATGGACTTCTTTGGCGTTGTTTAAGAGAACAGAATAATGCCCACAAGCTGTTTTTGGTTTTTTTCGTTCATTTCTTCTAGTTTTATTCACTATTTCTTGTTTCTGTTACCCCACATTTTGACTTCAAACAGATCCACAGTCCGCATCAGACATCACAAGACAGAAGTAAACACACCAACGGAGTTGTGGGGATTCAAGCTTTCTCCTACACCCTTTTTTTCAGTCAAAACTCGTGATTTTTCAAAAATTCGAAAATCGGCCATTTCGTCTGACCCATGGTCAGGAAAATTCACCAAAAACGTCAAAATCTGACTTGCTGACTAATCACGATTCTGCGAAATAACGGACTTACAGCGTTCCAAATAGCTTGAAAACAAAGTTCCGATCGGGGCGAGTCATGAAATATTCTCAGTTTTCAATTTGGACCTTGTCTTTGTACTTTTTTCCTTCAACGAAATTGCAAAATAAATATTTCACCCCTGATTCGGTACTTTTCGGTTTTTTTTATTTTTGGGATTCTCAGAAAAGCTTATTTCACCAAAAGTGAGCAAGTTGTGGGAAGTTGGGAAAAAAAATAAAAAAGTCGCATGTCTGGGAAGTCACATATAGCTGGCCTAAACTGCTCCCTCAGAGCTCACGAGTAGTTCTCCGCTGTTTGTTTTCAGCTTTTGAATTTATTTCGGTATTTATAATGGTTTGAAGTTGGCAAAGTGGTACATTACTAATATCGTTGTGACAGCCTCAATATGCATCATAGAGACTATCTGGTAGTACAGCATCACTCACAGTGTTGAGATCTATATTGATATAAGTTTGATTAGTTGGGTTCTAGTCTCTGAGCAGAGATGTGGCTGTTTGTAACAATGCACAAACTGGTTCTTGTTCAAATAGCCTCAAAAATGTCCAAAACTGATTAGAGAAGTCAGATTAGAGATGGTGCCGGTCGGGGCTATCCAAATATGCTAGCTGTACGTGTCGTGGCGCTATATTGCCCGTTTTCGGTTTTTTTTCTCGTTTTTCTCCGACTCGTCCGACTTTGTGTCTTGAGCCCCAGTTTTTAAGGTTTAAGCTTTCTCTTATCAATATTTTTGGATTTTTCTCAAAAAGTTCGAAACTCACCTTATCTGAAAATGGGTGGTGGAAATGGAGTGGTTGCAGATTCACTACTAGAGAAATAAGTGCCCGGCCTTACTAAATGAAGCTTTCTGAATCCAAATATGCTGTCGCTTCTCTTGTAGTAGCAAAATTGACCGTTTTGCAAGATTCTTGTGCAGCTCAAAAGTTGCAAAAAATTGATAATTTTATGGGGTGTGGGTCATGCGATTTCTGCGATTTTTTAAATATTCTAGATACTGAATTTAGAAGTCCCAAAAAGGTGTCATTTGAATCACTGGAGCTGGGGGACTCCAGTAATCTATCTGATGTACTTGTGGCACCATTATTCGGTTTTCTAGAGACCTTTTAAAACAACGGTTTTGATTACTAATCAACTTTGGGCGGCTGCATATCTATGATTGGACTTGAAAAGGCACTTTCAAAAGTGTTTATTGTCATCAGCATGTCTGATACATTCTCCCTGGTATATCTTTCTTGTCCTTGTTTGGACTTTTTGTTGCATGTTATTTGTGCAGTGAGTTTGGCTAAGGCGAAGAACCAAACCTTCGGTAAGGGGTTGGTCCTAGATATATGACGGAGAGAAAAGAAGGAATAAAGACAAGCCAGACATAGCTAAAACAACAATTCGCACAATAACAGCCAGCTAAACATGTTAGGCTCTTTTACCCACTTCATTTCAACTTTTCTTCGTTCTTGTAGACAACTCCGTACACCAGCTTTTTGTCTTGAATAAGTGTCACCTACTCGTACAGTACAGAAACTAAAACAGTACCGGTACCGGTACGAGTACCGTATACCAGGGAAACATGAAGCTACCCATTACAGTACATAAAATAAATGTCAACAGGCACTCTTATCTTCATTTCATTAGATCTTAATATTCTCAAAAAAACCGAGTTGAACCAAGCCTGTAATATTGGAGATCTCAGAATAGAGGTATATGGACAGTACTACATACTTGAGGAGCCCAGAAAGTGATCATTTGTACTGTTGAAGCCGTATAGATATCCAAAGTCTTTTCTTCTACTTCATTAAAGCTATCATACCTCGAGTATTCGTGTAGTCCGGATGTCATCATTATAAGTTGCCATGTGAACAGCATTGTGAGAATATAACATACTCGAGACAAGAAAGAGTAGTTCATTATCTACTATTGGCTGTATTAAGCATAAAGAGCATCTCACATCTCTCCATTACAGCTTTTATTTGTCATGTTTTACGAATTTATACCTGTGCAGCATTCTTCTCATTCCAAATTGCAATACGTGTAGTAGAGGTAACTGTCGCTAAAAAAAATACTAGCTTCAACAGAAAGCTTTTATTTATACGATATACACTCATTGATTTCTCTCAGCTCTTTATCATATTACAATTCAACTTTTAACTGCTATTTATCGCAGTCTCCTCTTCTTTGACCAGTACTTGTAAGTTCTCAATCTCAGACATTGCAGAGCAGCGATAAAAATAGCAGTAGTATAGAGGTGTGACTGCTAACTTTTTTTCAATTGTCTAGCAATAGCTGGTGAAATGTCCATAGCGATTGACCATGTCTCGTCTTTGCCTGTAAATCAACTTATCCTACGCAGCTTAACGTCTCTCCATACTAAACGGTGATATATTCAAGTGTTATACGTACCAGAGACAAAAAAAAAGTGAAAAATTGTCTACTTACAACCATCATTATCATGCGGAGCCCCTTATACTTCTATATCTCACTTCGTCTCCGAATTTTCCAATTCTTCTTACTACTGTGATCTCTAGATCTATGATATTGAAAGAAGAGAGGTAATTGCAGCAGAATGAACTATATATTATGAAAGTAATGTCTCAAATGAGATATCTTGTTTGAAAAGAGTGTCTTGATCTTTTCAGCCTACTCAATTCAACTTTTATCTAATTATTGCCTTCTGGTTTTCGAGCTACATTATTGCTCTATTGTTGTCACTCAGTGTGATGCTTCCAGGGAAGAGAGAAACACAGTATCAGTGTAACAAGTAATACATTATAAGGGTGGTCATCCGTCCTAATGGCTAGTAAAAAGGCTTCAGTCACCTTAGCTCTACTCTTTTCAACTTTTATTGAAGGACGAAATGAGTTATCACCTCGCCAGATAGAAGTATCTTATGACATGCTGAGAGAAAAGAGAAAAATGCATTAGAAAACAATCCAGCAAGAGTAAGGAGCTGTTGGATGTGTTTTGAAAGCCTTTACTAGAGTCACAGTGCTATTTTCCTTATTCATATCATCTTTTTTCTTTAGTTTTTCAAGTCCTCTTTTTTTCAGCCTGTCCTGGCCAACATGCTTCGAGGATGTCGATATTTTGTTTAAGGAGGAGAAAAACAGCCATAATCTTTACCAGAGAATAGATTAGTAGCACAAATCTTAGTATGTACCATCCAGGTCGTCCTAGGTCTCTTATATGTCGGCATTTCATTTGCTGTTCTTCTGAAAAACGAGTTCCGCCAATCGTGCGAGTTGGCCCTCCGAACAACGCTTACGAAATAAAATAATTATGTTGAGACATGAACCGAAGACAGGAATTAGCTGGATATTAAACACTAGTAGCCCTTAGAATTGTGGTAAGCTACTCTTCATACTTCTCGATAGCTTTTACTCCAGAGTTTACCAGGCTATTCCTAGTTGTGATTTTTGAACGTTATAGAACAGAGATTGGATGTAGCAATAGAACGCGGGTGAGAGTACCCAGAAGAAGTATGTCGCAGAGAAATGATTTATTTCCACGTCCTGAGCCCATTATTACACTCTATTCCAGCTTTTATTCATCATTCAATTCACTTCTCCCTGTGCCAGGGTTGTGAGTTTGTCCCCGATAAAGGCAGATCAGAGAGAGGCTGTTGAAACAGTACGAAGTAAACTATTAGTTATTTCTAGCTATAAAGAACGTTGTGGGTTGTTATTGTGCCCATTTTCCGCTTTTTTTCTTCCATTATGCCAGTTCTGTTAGGTATCCTCACATACATGAGGTCATTCCCTTGATGATGCATGCAGAACAGAGAGGAATACAGTGTTCATACATAGTAGAACGAGACATGAGCTGACTAACAGCTACTGGTAGCCCTAAGAAACCCTTTGGTCTTTTTATACTTCTCCAATTCAGCTGTAATTCTTCGATACTTCCAGTTATTTCAGCCCATGATATCCTTCTGGCAACCAACTGTGCAGATAAGCGTTGAATGTAGCAAAGTAACATCCTTGAAACAACAAGAAGTAAACTAAGGTATAGTTGCTATCTATTTGAATCTTCCTACAGTGCTAAACTACTTCATTTCAAGTTTTATTTGTGATATCATCAACTTTTCGTGATGTCTACAGTATGTCTCCAACAATGAAGTTCATGGAACAGATATTTATAACATAGTGCTACATAACATAGATACATGAGGTAGTCAATCGTCTACCGGAACCTTTGAGATCACTATGAATCTCATCGCTTACCTCATTTCCACGTTACTCTGTGGTCCCTTAAGCATCACAGATACGGACAGAGGAGAGAAATTCACGATAGTTGTAAATATCAATAACTACAGAAAGTAATCAGCGATAGTTGCACGTGAAACATCTTTAGTATCTTATCTTACTTCATTTCAGCTATTTGCCATATAACCAAGCAACTCCAACGCCAGAACTTCGTACCTCCATTGAGTTGCGAAGAGAACAGAGGAAAAATCGCAAATTGAACGTTTTAGAGACAATAAGAGTACATTATTACCAATACGTACAAGTAATTGTCAATCCCTTTCTTTTATCTTATTAGTTTTCACGTTTTGTTTCTCAGTTCCAATGATAGTCCGCAAAATGTGTCCATCACCCATGTTGACAGAAAAGAGATAAATGTGATCGCGTAATTGTACCTGCTGCAAAATCATGCAATCAGTGGGATATTGTGAGCTATCCATAACATCAAAAGCATCTTAGTATGTTTCGGTTCAGCTTTCCTCTGTCATTTAGTCGAGTTATGCCTAACTTGCTACACCCATAGTGCTGGAAGGTAGATTGTTCAAGGCAATATAAATCCAGCTGAGTGGCAACAAATAGTGGTACAGTACCTTTCAATAGAACAGCTCAACATTAGGAGTCGCTTGATGTTATCTATTTCATCTTTTGTTCATCCCCTGAGCTATGTCAGTCGATGGTTTTACTCGACTGATGGTACTCGCAGAGTATTAATACCACTATGGTATAATCTAACTGGGATAGTAAGGGATCACTAACTCTGTTCCGCCCTAATGAAGGTACTAGGCCACGTTTTTCTCTCGCAGCTAAATTCGTATCCATGAGTTAGTCAACTTTTTCCTACAACAGCGATTTTACCAGCGACGATGACTACAAAACAGATGAAGTACGACGTGAAGTTCTATAGGAGACTTCTAGAAGTAGTCAATTACATAACAGTAGCTTGATAAAACGTTCTGAGAATCCCGTGATAGTCGATTTCATCTTTTCTTTGTCGATTTACCCAACTATCCCTATTCACGTATTGAGACTGTCAATTGAGTTGTGAACAGAACAGCATAAATGAATTGTTAGAACATACCAGAGATAATAAGGGCTTACAGATATATACTATCAACTATAAAAGACATCTACAGCCTCTTAAAATACTTAGTTTCATCTTTTATTGCAATAAATTTCGAGTTACACCTGTGCACGATCTTCGTCTCTCCATGTACTACAGTAATAACGGAGATGGCAGCGGCTAAAACACGTAATTTCAGCCGCGAAAGGTAGTATACTAAACAAATAGAGCTAGATTAAAGTCATGAATACTTTTTCTTGTTTCTTTTCAACTTTGTTATGCTACATAATCGAGTTCTTACTTCTGAGCTGTCCTCTCCACTTCTGATATTTACATCAGAAGAGTAAATATAGCAATTCTTTATACCAGCAACACCTTTGGGTGTAATATTGCTCTATATTAGCTGATTAAAGGTTTTGAGACTTTTATCATAGTTCCTTCTATCTTTTTTCACCATTAATTCATGATACCGCTATAGATGTATCTTCCTGCAGCCAGAACAGGGTAAGATGCAGGAGTATTTTATAACAGGGGACATGATATATATACAGATACCTACTCACTGTAATCTGAAGCGACTTGGGCTCTTTACAATTCTGCAAGTCAGCTTTCTTTCTTCTGCTTATGGAGTTTTACCAATCGTTACTTGTGGTCTTTGGAATGATGTCTACAAAATAAAAAGAACATAAATGGTAATTCCAGAGACACAAAAAGGTTGTCATTCATCTAGCAGTAATAGAACAAACAATTTAAGTCAGTTTCTACACTTCTATTCAACTTTTATTCTTCTATTTATGAAGTCATCCCTACCCATGATACCTGTCTATTCTAGTGCGTAGAACACAGAAGTAAATGAAGCAGTAGAAAATAACAATTGTAGAGAGAAGTAGTCTGTTCTGATATTATCACTCGCTCAAACTCCTATGAGCTTCTTATTCTACTTCTTTTTTAGCTTTGCCTTGCCGTTAATTCGAGTTATCCCTACGCTTGCATCTGATCCTGTCATAAGCGATGCTGTCAGAGTGAGAAGTATTGAGAATAATCAACCATGGTACCTAAAAAGTATTCGGATATGTACTTCCAGACTGCAAGAGTGTCGTAAGACTCGAATCATACCCCATTTCATCTTTTTTTCATTTCGTATACCAGTTGTCCCTAATCTTGAGTTTCTCCAATTGACCCATCACCATAACTAATAGAAATTGTGTAGTATCAACACAAGGGCGACATAATAAACAATCCAGCGGCATTTTATAGCTTGTTTTATGTCATTAGGCTCCCATCTAACGTCATTTGCTCTTTCCCTGTTCTACCTCCCACTAAGCTACCTTCACTACCGGTAGTGTAAGTGTGGACATACAAAGCAATTGTATCTCTAATATACCTTCTGTGATGAAAATGACTTGTTGATAAAACCTTTTTAGCATGAAAGTAGTAATTTATATCTCCTCATACTCGTGTCTGTCTTTTTTCTCTAGTTTGTCGACTTAACCTGGCGCCTTGTCTCTACCTGCCCTCTATGACGTTCGCAAGAAGAGCAAAGTAGGGCGAATTTGATACCCAGAAATAACAAGGTGTAATCTAATGTTCACATTATTCATGAAATATTGTCACAAGCCAATTATCATACCAATTTATAGCTTTTCGTCTCTAGTTTAGATTGATCCATGCGCCTTAGTTTCGTATCCGCATATGCTACATACTGACCAGCGATAAAATCACTAGAATTATGTATCAGCAACTTTTAGAAGTTGTTAATCATTTGCAAATAGCTATAAAACATGTCTCCTGGTACTATTTCTTTTTATATTTGCTCTAGGTTTCCAATTTGCCAGGATACAAACCTCTACATGATCCTGGTCTTTCGTATGATGCTTATTGAGTAGACATAATACCGTATAAAAAGGTCAGAGACATGAACTGTGCTATAAGTTATCTAATGTTAGTCATTATCACCAGTATTCTGCAACTTTTAGTACTTGTATACATTTTTTTCCTTCACTTACCAGGTGATCCCAAGGAATTGTTTTTATGCTTACATAATAGAGGTGACTATAGCAGAATAAGTCATTCCGGTAGCCGAAGGTGGTTTCTCCCATAGAACTTACCTGTATGAAAGGCTCTAGTTTTTGTATTTTTTGTCTTACTTACTCTCCCCATGTACAGTCTTGGTATTAAATGGACTTATTCCTGGGTTAATTATTTTTGGATCTTGTCATAGCTGACGACAAAACAGAGATACAAGGTAGAAATGAAAACTGGAAACAACAAGTGGTAGTAAGATGAGTTATAATGGCTGTATGGGGAGCAATGAGCCTTTCAAAATGCCTACTATCATCTTTTCTTCATCATAACATGTAGTCGTATCAGGCCATGGTTCATGTCCCATCTGTGATGTTCCCAGAATAGGTAAATGAAGTATTGGCATTTTTAAACCACAGGCAGAAGATGATATTCGCATTAGAAAAGCACTTTTAACACTTTTAATGTCTAGTCTTTGTATCATTCAGGTTTTATTCCGCAATAAATCGACAAAACCTTGCACCTTTATTTTCATGTCAATATCGATGTTCACAAAAGCCAGAATTAAGACAGAATTGTAAGCAAAATACACCCAAGAGTTGAAATAAAACTCTTTGCATTGCTCTTAGAACTATAGTCATCTTATACCTCTTCGTCTCAAGTTTTAATCCTCCATATATGAAGATATTCCTACGTCTACATTATACCTGAGGCAATGAGGTTGACAGAAGAAAGAAGCACACTGTAGTGATGGATCATAGATCACAAAAGCAGTGGTTTTCTGCACAATACAAGCTGAATGAAAGTTTCTAACTGCTAATCATAACCCATTTCAGCTTTTATTCATCATTAATCAGGTTATCCCTGTTTCTCTCAACCAAAGGCGTTGACAGCAGTGCCAACTATGTGATCAATGTATATTGTGCACAATAAGTGTCCCATTCTTTACCAGAGTTACTTTCCAAGCACCCTAGGCTTCAACCCCGCTTTATTTCAGCTTTCTACCTTCGTTTTAGCAAGTTGTGCCAAACGTTACCATGGTCTCTTCTCGATGATGCATACAAACAGAGAGAAATGCTTTTAAGATCTATACTAGAGACACAGTAAGCTAATTTTTCTTCACTGAAAATACCTAAGTGCTTTTACTTCTCACTTCTTTTATTACTTCTCATGTTTTATGTCACAATTTATGAAATTCTACATTCATGAAACTACAAGTATTGTGTCTATCTTTGATGCTTAAGGAAGACGTAAATATATCAAAGTTATGTGATCTTAGCACTGCAAAGTAGTCTAACGCTTATTATTGGCTAGCAAGAACGACATTACCGTCTTATTCTACTACATATCATCTTTTCGCGGTCATTTATCTAAGTTTCCCAACATCTTCATTGTGACCTGACATCAGAGATGCTGCAAGAGGAGAGATACTACTACAGAAGATTCCAGCTGCTCTAAAAAGTATCCAGCCTCCTACTAACAGCCCTCAAAAACACTGTGGGTTTCATTTATCTCTCTATATCACCTTCTATTTTTCCTTTTATCTAGCCGTAAAGGCCCGTGGTACTTATGTCAAGCTATGAGGCACACAACTGTGACTAATCCAGTAGAAATACTTATCAGCGACAGGGCAATGTTGCTAGTTGTCTTATAAGGGTCTTCTTTGATGCCATTAAATGTTTTTCTACTTCTCTGTAGCTTTACTTCATACCCTAGCCTATGACTTTGTCTCTCCCGAGTCTGCTGACTCATTAGAAGGACATAAAAAAAAAAGGAATAACTGTTACCAGGGCTGTGCACTCAGACACTCTTTTTTAGCATGGTAATGTCCGGCTACCTTTGTCCCACCTCGGTTCAGCTTTTACTTTTGATTCATCGACCTCTTATGTCACTAAGCTTGTCAAATCAGATAGTGATGCTTACAGAACCGGGAGGAATGAGGTTCTCATTTACAACAGAAACAATACAAAGCGCTAAATCACTACAGTTAGCACTTATAAGTCGTTATAGCCCTTTTTTCTTCATTGATTCAGCTTTCTTCCATCATTTTTTTACACTGAACCAAAATGTGACTTTGGTCTCACCTAAATAATATATACCAGTACGGTACAAAACAGAGACATGACTGTTGAAGAAGTACTGGAGACATCCATAAGCTATTTAATACTTACCAGGAGCTTTTACTAATTCCAAATAATATATTTATACTCGTCTATAGCTTTTATGCGTCAATTTATCATATAGGGTCAGGCCATGATATGTTTCCTCTTATGAGGTACGCTAAAAAGTGAGGAACAGGGATGTTAATTTTATCCAGCAACATTGAGAAGGTATTAGTTGTCAAGGTCCAGTTACTTTTAGCCCTGCGATCAACATATATTATCTCATTGCTGGTTTATTCTTTTGTTGTCAACAGATCCCGACACCTGCATCTTGTCTCTCCATTGATAATACCACATGGAAGAGGAATTAAAGATAGTACAAACAACCAATAAGAGACAATTGTATTTGAATAAATACGCGGTCCTTTTATATAAGATGTGCTTTGATTGAACTTATATAACGTTTTTCCGTCCCCACAAACATCTCCCTCTATTTCCGTTTATAATTTGGCCAAGCTGAGCTATAGAAGGTACAAGCATTCATAAAAAGTAGTAAAACTTGTAGTTGCGGTTGTAAAAAGTGTATTTTGTCCTTCATCTCACTTCATTTCATCTTTCCTCTTGTACTTAATCAAATTATTTATGACGACTTCATTAGTCCCCATAAGTAAGGCTGACAGAAACGAGAGGAATACTGCAGTAAAAGATATCTGGAACTGCTGTAAGTTAAGAGCTCAACACTGACATCAATTTGAGCAACTTAAGCTCTTTATCTTAATTCAATTGTTCCTTTCATTGTCGTTTCACAATGTTCTCTCAATGCCTGTATTATGTCTCCCTTTGAACTGAACAGAGAAAAAGAGAGAAGAGAAATATACTTCGGACTCGGAGAAGTTCTCTAAAATCTACTAGCGGTGGTTAAGATTATATGATATCTCCTTGCTACAGCACCGTACTTAATTACAGCATTTATTTCTCACAGTAAGGGGCTATACCAGTGCATGGTTGACACTACTCACTTACAATTGACGTAAAGGCTTGTATATCTGTATTACGTGCCATTGATAAATAAATGTCGGATATCGCGTTATATTAGCCAAATGCATATCTTCTTTAACTGATCTGACTTTTTTCAACTTCTCTATTATGTTTAATCGAGTTGTCACGCTGTTGAATCCATGATGGCATGGACGCTCGTGTGTTAATTTGACAGAAAGTCGACGTAAAAAAGATGAAATAAAGGGTGAAAAGGTCACTTAACGCTCACTCAGATAAACTCTAGTACCCTACAACTCTTTCTTGAAGTTTTTATCTATTATTGTTCCACGTACATCTCTTGCTGTGTGGGTCATTAATAGGGAGAAAATATAATGAGCTAATATAGTTGTAAAATGGAGAGACAAAAGTTGAAATCAAAAGTAATAAAGAGTTCCTGATTGTTTTGATCACTACTGGTAGATGATTTGCTACTCTTTGTTTCTACTGAGTTGATCCTTTTCTCGATTCTGTAAACCGCTAAGATGTGAAGCCAAATGCAAGCATGAGGATAATGCAATAAATACCGGTAAAAAGCTGAAAAGAAATAGACAAAGATGCTTGCAGTCTTTTCTGTGGCCCATTATGTGTAGGTGACACTTTAATTCTACTGTTTATAAATTATTCTCTATATTTTCCTTCTCTCGGAACACACCAAGGATGGAAAGACAGAATCCATATCCCATATTTTGACAAATACAGAATAAAAGCCAGGATAGAAGTACAAAAAGTGGTCAATGGCAGCTATTAAGAGATACTATTCAATGATTGACAATTTCTGCTCATCTCCAATGTATATTTCAAAGGTACTCCTTCACCATGTTAATCACAGAATTGAGCCACCAAACCATAACTGAATTACCTGCTATATTAGACAATAAAAGCTGAAATGAGGGAAAATTAGATGCTCCCAGTAGATTTCGCTGCTATTAGCTAGGTATTTACAACCTCTTTTTGTCTTATTAAAAACATATCCGTCCTGTGGTTCTCCTAGGTCTGTCAGCTTACTGGATGGAGAAAAAATGCACTCCTAGATATCTCGAATAATTGACAAAGAAAAGCTGCTTTGAGGTGTGGGAGAGCGTCTGTGACGTATTTGTAGCTACTTCATGTCCGATTATCAACTGTTTCAGTTGCTGGCATCTAAAATACTGTAATTCTCTCTTCCAACAGCACCTTAGTGCGGATACGAAATGAAGATGTAAGGATAACTACAGTATTTAACGAAAAAAAGACAGAATGAAAAGAGGCTAAGGACTTGTAACATTTAGATTACCTAATGGTACGTTTTGGAGGGCTTCTTGACATACCTGGCATATTTTTCTGCCGTATTTGCCTATGTTATGTGAGCATCAGTGTAGAGATAAAATCAGGTATAGAGGTAAGTGGTTAGTGTAGGAATCAAAAGCAGAAATTAGACAACACAAGAATCAAACAACACCTTTACATCAGCTAGTATGTAGATTGCTACCCTTAATTGCAATTTGTATGCTTTACTGTTACCCATTTCCTCTATCCAGTCAGAACGATAGATGATGAGGATTCTAATTGCGGAGGAAACCTGATATTGGACAAAAATATAGGCCCAGTATCGTTGTAGAGTTTGATATTATGTATAATTCATTTTCTGATTGTTGCTGCTATCTATTTGTATTGTATATTCTCTCTATCTCTTAGCGTCTCGTGTGGAGATACAAACATAGACTGGTATAACTCGATACATTGAAGTAAAAAAAAAGAGAGTATGAACTTCAAAACCTCTACAGTAGGAGGTATCGGTACAGATTGTCACTGACTCCCACATTTTGTTAACTGTATCCATTACTACCGGTACTAAACTGTGTATCTCTCTGTTCTGTTTGTATCATCATGGATGTTAAAGCCAGGAGGAGAACTAAACGTTTCGATAGAAAAAAGTTGAAATGAAGTGAAATGAAAGGTCTGTTGCAATTTATCTAGCTAAATACATGCAATCAACTCACTATTGTGGTTAGCAGTTTGTTTTCCGACTACATAATGACTCTTCGGGAAGCACCAGATATTGATAGGCGAAACTCAGGCCTTACCACAATTCAATCAACTAACAAAGAAAGTAGAAAAGAAGAAAGGAAAGAAGCAATGTCTCTTTATCAGACCATATTGTGCAATAATTCACTTTCATTGGCATCAAATAAACAAAACTGCTACATTGAATTGTTTTCCAAAGGTACAGTATAATGAATTGAGAGACAAACCCCAGTTTCGATAACTTGATAAATTGAATAACAACAGCGGAAAAAGAGTATGTAAAGCAGCGCGACATAGTCTAGTTAGCTATCAGATACTTATTGTTAACTTTTCCAAGTCTCCCGTGTCAAATACAGGGTTATTTCTCTTTTTTCGGTAAGCACCGTTCAGAGGGCCAAAGTCACAACTGGTAAAGCTCAATAAGCAGATAAAAAAGAGAAAAAATTAAAAACAAGCAAAAAATTTCTGGTAGTAATAAGTGGGTAATATATTTCTTATTGTCCCTGGTATGTTCTGTTACTTGTACTCGACTTAGTCCCGTCCTGTACGCATTATCATGGAGAGGCGAAATGGATACACAGGAATGACTCGGTAAAATGGGGATTTAAAGCTCAAATTCGGTAGAGAGCATAATGATCAAGACATTTCAGCATCTAACAACCACTAACGGTCAAATCTACGCTTCAACTCTTGTTATCACTTCATCATTCACCTCTGTTCTTTGGACATAGTAATTGGAAGATTGCATGTTAATGATAATTCGATAAATGGTGAGATAAAAGATGAATTTAAAGCTGGAAGGAAGGTCATAATCATCTTCGGAGTTATGGAGAGGTATTTCACAAGTTTTTCTTGCCTTGTATGTATTAATACACTGTATTTCCCCCTTTTATGAGTAGCTCGGGATATGAACCAAAATGAGCACATCGCAATAAGTCGCTTCAATGGTAAAGTAAAGATGAACTAAGAAACATAGAAGTCTTAGCGAGCTGTGATTACCAGAGAGGTGTGATATATTGCTTTTCTTCCTGCTGTTTCTATCCATCAAAGCTGCACTATTCCTGCTATAAGTAACACATATGGAGTGGTACACACAATACACGTGTAGCTCAATATAGGGATAGAGAAAAGCTCTCATCAAGCAATCAAAGTTTCTCAGATTGCTCTCCGTTACTAATGGTAATGAAAGCAATACTTCTTTCTATCCTTGTCAGGTTTTTTTTATTGTACTTCGCCTGTCCAGTGACATTCGTAGTGGCAGGGAAAGTGCAGGTGTATGAAGAGCCGTAATATCCGAGGAAAAAAAGTACGTAGTGGATGAGATCTTAAAGCTACTGATGACACCCTTAGTAGCCGTCTGTATAATATGGAGTAGTTATTGCTATCTATCTTATATAGCAATGTCATGTATCGTTGTTCTTTACACATGGGCTTGAAAGAGAAAATCTGGTGTTCTGTTTATTGATGAAATAAAGATTAAATTCGGGAAAAGAAGTTAGAAATGGATTACAAGACCGTTCCTGAGCTGTTATTCCACTACAGGCAACTTTACATCGTAGTTTTACTATACTACTGCCGTATTTACCTCTCCTGGAGGTAAGGGGTTGGGGCAGAAGATCTGGGCCATTGGAGAACTCGACTAACTAGTACGAAAGTAGAAAGGAAGTAAGATATAGTGCTTAGGGTGTTCAGAACTGCCCAAAATATCAACTTATAGCATTAATTTTAGTATTAAAACTTCTTCCTGAACTCTACAAGTACCGATACCGGTACCGGTACATGTATTATGGCCCAATACTATACTCATGGGCTATTATAACTTGATTTATGGTTGAGTAAAAGATGAAACAAAAGGTTAGATCGGTTCCCTCTTTTTGATACCAGTGCCGGTAGCTTTCTGAGCACTTCTAATGTTACTATATTATTCTTTCCATAGCTTTATTCTCGTTTCTGTCAGCTTCTTGATAGCGGGAAAATTGTAGGGGGAGGGACAACTCGGACATAACGCAGCATTTGTTGTTGATTCTAGGAATATATATATTAAAGCTACATAACGGGCCTATACAATGTAAAACCCGCACGTGGGACGTCTGATTCGGGATTCTGATGTAGAAAAACATTCAGCTGACTCCCTTTATACGTTCAATCACTTTTTCTTCCAGTTGCGGCCATATCCTGGTGAAAATACGGCTTCCCGTCCGATCAGCCATAGTCAAGCACCAGAGAGCCCAGTTAGTATTGTAGTGGGAGACCATACGAGAATCCTGGGTGCTGCAATTCTGTTTTTGTGTCAGCAACTGTATCATTTTCCACTTTTGGCTTGCCGTATGTCTCGTCTCCAACCAGTGCTTAGTCAGATAATGAGGGAGTTGAGAAATAGCATGGATTGTAACGGTGCCGGAGACACCGTGTATTTGTTGGATAAAGTGTATTAGATACATAAAGGGAGATAATAAGGAGAAGGCAGGGTAACATGCCAAACCTTACTCACCTACTGTTACAGGATAAACTTTTTTTTAGATGAGTTAAAGCTTGGGATAGCTTTATGAAGCCGCCATCTATTTTGCAGTCATTTTATCTCCTTTCATCTTTTTGACGTCCTTTGAAGTCACTCATCAAAGCCATAGTATAAGAGACGTCTGTGAGATTAATGGCTCAAAGTAAGCGTAGACGACTCGGAAGAAGTCCATAAGGCCATGGAAATAGTCATAATCATAAATGTATAGCATCAGGTACTACTTTCTAGCTTCTTGCAAGTATAAGTGCGGTTTCTTGTGTGCCTAGTTATTATCGTAGAACAAATAGAAGGAATATAACCAGATAATCAAGGGAGTTACATTGAGGAGAAGTGGTTATTTGGTCTATTACCGTACTTTGTTTAAATCCCTTTACTTTTTAGGCAGCTTTCTAACTTTTTATCATCTTCTTTACTGATTCTATGTTCGAGTGTGTGTTGCGAGGATATGTAATACCACTTCAAAACTGCTGATATATATATGGTAGGTACCCAAACTGTGTCTATTTGAGAAATCACCTCTATTGATGAGAATTCACAACTTCACTTGTCTCTGTTCAACTTCTTACTACCACTTCCAGCTCCTTTTTACTTCAAGATAAACCAATGGGACAAACTGCAACACTGAATTCATATATAAAAGTGCTATATTGATGTGATACCTAGATTTAATTATTTCTTCGGCCCAGAAGTGACTAGCTCTGCATTTTAACGCCGATTAGCACTTCTTGTGCTATTGTGATGTATCCTGCCGTCGTCACGAATAGAGAGGCAATCATCGTGGATGTAGATAACTTGAATATTGAAAAATAGAAGTTGAAAAAAAGATTAGGTATTGGCCACGAACAAGCATTTTTGATTCTTCCAGAGAGCTGATAACTTCTTTTATGTTCCTGGTAGATATTCAGCATTCCCCTCTCTTTAGCATGAATAAGAGACCATCGTGAAGGTAGAAAGATGATGAATTAAAGCTGGAATGAAAATGAATTGGATCCCTATAGTACTCCTGATAACTATCAGTATATACATGAATACATCTCATTTCTTCTGGGTTAGAATTACTCCTGATCGCCTCCCTTCAGTAAACGGCGTTGACTGAGAGAAAAACATGGCATAATTCGATTAAAGGAGGAATATAAGTTGTTCTTCAGAACTAAAAGAACCCATAATGTTTATTAGTAGTCAGCAATAGACTTTCAATACTATCAGTAGCTTCTCAAGTGCTTTTATCTCATTATACTCTCTCCTTTTAGCATCTTGGATGTAGTGAGGAATGCAGGCGTGGGTGCAACTCGAAGAAATGTCACACGAAAACATTACTTTACTAAATAGAACAGATCATGACACTTTTGAGTATTTCTAGAGAGTATCCAAGAACTTCTTGATGTCCCTCGTATCTTATTACCTACTTTTAGTATCTCTGTAGTGTGAGTAACGATGAGCTAAAAACAAGACGTAGGAATAGGTAGAGGTATTAACAAGTAAACGCCAGAGTAACGTGGAAGAAGATACTCAGGCTATTTAGTCGGCTTATATTCTCTTTTCGACCGTTTTTCAGTTGCTTCTGGTAGATATAGTGCTTGTATTTACTTCTGTTCTGTTGGTGTGTAACATAGATGGACATCAAGACTTGGGATTAAGTAAAGAATAGAGGAAGAAAGATGATGAAAGTTACTATGGAAGTATTGTGGCTCTTGTGCAAAATAACACCTATTCCAGTTCTATTGTTGCTGGTCACCTTCACTGCTGTATTTCTGTTCTATCGTGTGAGGTGTCGTACAATACAGTCCGAGATATCTGTCGATAAAACAACAAAGAAAGCTGAAATATAGTAGAGTAAAAGACTTTATATGTTATATAACAAGTACCAGTTCCCCTAGGCTAATTGAGGCTGGCGTCAGTCTTCATCTTTAGTACATTTACCATTATTCTATAACCACTCGGCTTAGCCGAGAATAACTCGCTATACTGAAGAAGAAAAGCTGATAATAGGTAATACAAGAGACTGAAGACACTATTCGCCGCTAGATACATCCAGTCCAATGGTTCTTATTGTTGCTTGTACTGTATTACACTTCTCTTCTCAGTTCTGTCACAGTCCTTGAAGATCCCCGATGAAGGGTTAGGTCGATTATATAGCCTAATAAAAGCAGAGAATAACTGCAAAAACATACTCAAGACGGTTAATACTAGTTGTTACGATAATATAAATTACTCATTATAACCTGGGTATGTTTTACTGCTACATTTAGCTCTACCGTGTAAGCATGAATAATCATGGGCTAGGACAACCTCATAACTTGGAGTAAAAAAGCTGTAAAGAAGCGTATAACTTAGTCTGATAATCACAAAAGCTACTAAGGGCTACTTTTTAGTTTATATATGTTTTTTGCCAATTTATTTACTGTATATCTCTCTCATTTGTAAGCAGTAATCTGAAAGCCAATCCATCGAGAGGTGGCACACGATAAGTGAAAGAATAAAAGATGAGAGAGAGAAATATATGACTGCCATGACGCTCATAGCTACCACTAGTAAGTGTGGAGCTAATTGGTCATCTCTGCAGTAAGTTATATTTCTCAACCTTCCATTCTTGTAGAGCAGGTATTCTCCTCCTCTGTGAACATTAGAGGCGGAAGAATAAAAGCTGTAAAGACGTATAATAAGTAGTTTATGACTGCTGGTATAGTTTATAGTACCGGTAGCTAATTATTAACCTCTTCAAGGCTCTCGTACAATAACTTAGCAGTATGTCTCAGTCTTGTAAGCATCAATTGACAGACCAACATACACAATTGGTAAAACTCGATGAGTTGTAGAACAAAAGTTGAAATTTAGAAGAACAAGAGGCCGAGGGTGTTTTGGAGAGTTATTAATAGGCATTGACAAACTTCTGCCTGTTTTTGGCATGTTACTATATCCATATTCCTCTCTGTTAGGTCTTATCCGCGACAAGAATTAATGTACGCGCAGAAATAACGCTTCACATGAGCAATAGAAATCTCACATTGCGTCTTGTGAGACTCTGAGAACATCTATAATGACTTTGCCTCCCAGAATCTAACTTCTTGCCATTTCTGGTGTCCATTGCTGCTGTATATCTCTGTTTGTCTTCAGCAAGATAGATGACAGGATTTAGGCGTGGGGATAAATTGGATATAAGATGTGGAAAGCTGAAATGAGATAGAATAAAGTGCTTGGTACATTCTAGATAAATCATGTAACATGAATTACTACTTGCCTGTGTAGCTATTACACATTACTGCCTACATTTACCTCAGTTACAAAACATTGTGGGATAAGAGACAACAGTCATATTTTTAAATTCTGATAACATCAAGATAAAAGTTGAAAAGAAGTATGGAAGGCTACTTATTATCAGCGCTGGAAGCTAATAAATGGAAAATGGTAGCTTATTAACGTCTCCTGCTTATAATCCAGTAGCAATGCTCTCTGTTTCGTAAGTATCAGAAAAGAGAGGCCAAAGCATGGTTGATACTACTCTATAAATCAAAGAAAGGAAGTTGAAATCAAGTAGAATAAATGCACAGGACGATTAAGGTGACAGGCATCAGACACCAGAGCACTTCTTCATCTCCTTAGTATATACCCTTTCTGTATTTCACTCTGTTCTGGTGACAACTCGATAGAGAGGCATATCCAGGCTAGGGATAACTCGATTAACTGACAAAGAAAAGCTGAAATGAAGTAAGATAAGAGGTCCAAACCGTTTTTACAACTGCTATTGTGCCGCTCATGACAAATTTTTACCACCACGGTGTATTTCTGTCTTCTGTCAAACTCACATTACCAGAGACAACATCCAGCCATAGGAATATCTCAGTACTCAAAGGAAGAAGCTGAAATGAAGAAATATAAGAGAATTTACATAGTTTAACAGACTGCAAGTTGGTTAATTTTTACTTCTGGATGTATCCAGCGTTTCATACTGTCTATTATCTCTCTTTTTTGCGAGCATCAATATTAGCAAGAAAAAATTGGGACGAAAAGTCGATTAGTTGGCGAATAAAAGCTGAAACAGAACACTAGGGGATACCGAAGACATAACGCTAGCTATCATGATGCAATTTGACACTTGTGTTTGTGGTTTAAACATACTGACGCTCGATTTTCCCTTTTCAATGAGAATTCTTAATGAAACATGAATCATGGCCTGTCATAACTCGATGAATTGATGGACGAAAGCTGAAAATAGGTTTTATCAAAAGTTTATTATGCCTTAGATAGCTATGGAAACATGAATAACTGCCTCTTGTAGCAGCTGGTATCCGACCTACAGAATATCTTCGTCATGTCAGCCAGCTTGGGGTGGGCTCTCAATTGGTACAACAGGAATAAGTCGATTGAAAAGCTAACAAAGCAGAAATGGAGTAAAATAAGATATTCATGACACTTTATAGTTATAATCGTTTGCAACAGACCACTCTGGGTTGCCCGCTGTACGATTTTTGCCATATTTCCCCCCGTTCTGAATGCAACAATTATCGTTGGCTGGGATAATTTCATATTTTGGATTGAAAAGCTATAAGGAAGTATGACAAGTAGCTTATCACGGTTGTAATGACTCATCATAGTCCATTAACAATCTCTTCAAGGCCACGATACATTGTCTTAGCCGAATGTCTTTGTCTTGTAAGTATCAATTGATAGACCAAAACACACAAATGGTACAAGTCGATAAGTGGTAGAATGAAAGATGAAATTGAGAAGAATAAGAGACCCAAGACATTTCAAAGGGCTATTTGAAAGCAATGAGCAGCTTCATCTTGTTCTTGGTATGTTCCTATTCTTATATTCCTCTCTACCCAATCGACAATATTAGAGATCAAATGAACGTGCAAGAGTAACGCTTTAGTAAGGGAATGAATGAATGAAATCGAGTGTTTCAAGACGCTGAGAACGTTTGTCTTGTTACTATTCTACAGCCAATTACTTCTTGTTGTTCCTGGTATCTATTCCAGCTATTTATCTCCCATTTTGTCATCAGCAAGATGTGAAGACAGGATGTAGGCGTAGGGATAAATTGGATAGAAGACGTGGAAAGTTGAAATGAAGTAGAAAAAGTGACTTTTAACACTTTTACGGGCTCCTAGAACCCAGAAAGGTACTAATTTATATAGATAATTTTGTATTATAGTTACATTTACCTCTTCTGAAAATCCACGTATACAGAGAGTCACCAGTCATGGTTATATATTTTGAAATTACTAGAAAGAAGTTGGAAAGAAGTATAGAAAGCGGCTAATAGAAAGCTATCAAAACTGAAGGATGGAAAATGGTTGCTTGTTCAGGGCTCTTACTATATATTTCAGGAGTATTCCTCTCTGCTTAGTACCGGTAGGGATGATCGCCAAAGGATGGTTGATACTACCGTACAGGTACTTGATAAATAGAAGAATGAAAGCTGAAATTAAACACGTTAGCGACTCCCAACACTCTTAGTGACTAATATTAAACACCACAACACTTCTTCTTCTTAGTGTATACCATTTCTGTTTTTTCTTTCTGCTCTGTTCACAACTCAAGAGAGAGGCAAATCCACGCCAGGGATAATTCGATTAACTGAGTAAGAAAAGCTGAAATGAATAAAGATAACATGCTCAGAACGTTTTTTATAGCTGCTATTAGGCCGCTCATAACATGTTTTGCTTGTATCTACCACTACGGTGAATTTACCTTCTCTATTGATTTCCCCCATCGCAAGAGACAACATCTAGGCGTAGGAATATTCCAATATATACAGGAAGAAAGCCGTTTTGATAAGAGATAAGAAAAGTAAAATGCTTAGAATGACACAAAGTCTGTATCTCTCAACTCATAAATGTTTATGGCGTTGAATAACTTCTTATATCTCTCTTTTATGTGAGCATCAATATTTGCTGGAAAAGTCTGGGTCAATAGTACATACCGGTACGGCAGTGAAGTCGCAAATTAGCGAATAAAGTTGAAATAGAACATGGAAAGATATTAAGGACGTCAAGCTAGCTATATCAATGCATATGAACACTTCTGTTGGTGGTTCAAATGTACTGACGCTTTGTTTATTGCTTTTTCATGAGAACACCGGAATGAGACATATAGTGGCCGGGCATAACTCGGGTTTTTGATGTAGGAAAGCTGAAAACGGGTAATATGAAATGCTTCTGACGCTCTATTTATCTAAGGAAACATAAGTCACCGCCTGTTGTAGCTGCTGGTAATCTACGTAAACGATATTCGGTCATGTCAGCCAACTTGGGGTAGGCTCACATTTGGTGTCGCAGGAATAGGTCCGTTAAATAGCAAATAAAGCAGAAATGAAGTAGGATGAAAGACTCAGAACACTTGCTATTTATCAATATTTGCAATAAACCACTTCTGGTTACTCTGGGCTCTTATTCACTGCTGCTACATCCCTTCGTTCTGTATGCAATAAATGTTGTGTGTTAGAGAGTCTGGATGTGAAAAAGCTGGAGATATGTACAGAAAGTTATCCATAATGGTTTTAGTGACTAAGAGTAGCTATTAATCAACCTTTCTAGTTTCTCTTACAATATCTAAGCTGTAAGTCTCTGTTTTGTAATCACCATTCATAAGACTAAAATACATGATCGGTAAAACTCGTTAAGAGGAAGACGAAAATGTGAAATTGAGAGAAATGAAAAGCCCAAGGAGCTGTAGAAGAATACTGCTAAACAATGGGCTACTTATTCTTGTCCTGGGCATATCTATACTCCTCTATTTCCTGTCAACAACGTGTTAGGGACGTGTTAGGGATGAAATGTACACGTAGGAATAACACTTGTATTGTAATGAAAAGATCATCATAAACATGAAATGAAAAGATAAAAGGCTGGAAACATTCATAATACCTTCATTCCAAAGCGTCTTACTTCAAGTTGATCCTTTTACTCATTAAAACTATGTGTGTCTCTCTGCTATCATCTTAAATTGTGAGACGGAACTTAGGGTAGGGATATTTTGGATAGAAGACGAGGAAAGCTGAAATAAGATAGAATTGGTTTCTCTTTACGCTTTAAAGGGATAATAGAACGTGGTGGACTACTAATCTTTGTATCTATCTTTTTCTACCTCCGCTATATGGACAGAGAGATAACAGTCTAGCTTGGATACCTTGAATATAACATGAAAAAAGATGTAAAGAAGTATAGAAAGCTGCTAATAACAGAGTGTCAATGCTGATAATAGTCATAGAAAAATCATTGAGGTCTCTTGTACAAATTTCAGGACTATTACTCTCTGTTTTGTAACCATCAAAAATGACAGACCCAAGCATGGTTGATTACAACTTGATAAATTGAAGAAAGGAAGTTGAAATTCAGTAGAAAGAATAAGCTGGACATTTTGGGATACCAAGAGTAAGTACTCTGGCCTTTCCTCTTCTCTTTAGTATATACCCCTTGCTATATTTCTCTCTGCGTTTTGCGCAAATCGACAGAGAGACAACCCAGGCTAGGAATAACTCGACTAACTGACTAAGAAAGCTGAAATGAGGTAAGATAAGACGTCAAGGACGTCATTACAGCTAATGTTGAGTGTCTCACTACTTTATTTGTTGCTATTATCTACCGCTACGGTGTATTTCTCTTTTCCATCGACCCCATAGATTGAGCATAACATATGGATGTACGAATTACTCGGTACTTAGAGGGAAAAAGCTGAAATGAAGAGATAAAAATAGAGTAGAATGATGGGAAAGACTTAATTTTAAGTTGGTTTATCTTCTGGATGTATACGGCGTTTGATAATGTCTAATATCTCTCTCTTCTGTAAGCATCACCACTAGTAAGAAAAAACTGAATATTGAAAAGTAGTATAATAGCAAATAAAAGCTGAAATATAACATGCAAAAAAAGATACCAAAAACGTTAAGCTAGCTAGATTAGTGCATATGGCTACTTTTGTTGATGATTCACACAGATAGCCGTTTCGTTGATCTCTTTCCGGCGAGAATTCTAGATGACAGAAATAATGGCCTGACATAACTCATTGTATTGATGAAGAAAAGCTGAAAATAGTTATTATAAAATCATTAAAGCGTTTTCTACAACTATTCATACATAATTAAGCTCCCGTTAGTGTTGCTATTATCTTTTCTGCTGTAAATCTCTGTTCTGCCAACTAGCTGGGGTAGACTCTCAGTATGCACAATAGGAAGAAGTCGATCTAATAGCAAATAAAGCAGAAATGAGGCAAGACAAGAGAAACAAGGCACTTGAAACTCATAATTATTAGCAACAGACCACTTTTGGTTACTATGAGTACATGTTGCAGCTATATTTACCTTCGTTCTGTATGAAACAATAGCTATGAGTTTGGAGACCCTGATATTTTGAAGTGAAAAAGCTGAATAGAAGTAATGCAAGTCACTAATACTGGTATGAGTGCCTATTAATAGTCACTAAACTGCTTATTTTATGTCTATGGTACTTATATCAACGCTCTTCTTTATCTTTCGTAAGCTTCATTCATAAGACCAGAATACACGATTGGGAAAACTCGATTAGTGGAAGAACAACACGTGAAATGAAGAATGATAAAAGACTCATGCCACTCTGAGGTAAGTACAAGTACAGTAGTTACCCACTTAACCTTTCTTTTATGATCCATATCTGTATTACACAAACATTATATCCTCAGTTTGTTGGAGAGACAAATTGCATGTGTGTGAATAGCTCGATAAAATGGCAACATAGGATCAAATGAAGTAAAGTAAATAGCCCAGAACGTTTTGGTAGCTAGTGTAGTACATCTAAAGGTTTCTTGTCGCTGCTGGTAACTTTTATTGCCCTTGATATCTCTTTTCTGTACGCTCCATTATGGTGGGAAAAAATGTTACCAGGGGAGAACTCGAATATTGAAAGAGAAAAGTTGAATAGAAGAAGGAGAAAGAAAGTGGGCTACCGATTCGACTAAAATTGCCGTGCTGATATTTTTTGGACGCTATAATCATGTTTTGATGTTACATTTACCTCAGTTCTATGGGCTTCATGGAAGCGAGGAAAATACCTGCTCGTATAACTCGGGTAATTGAGAGCTAGAAGATCAAATGAAGAAAGAAAAGAGTATGGCGAAGTTTGTGAAAGCTAGTAAAGAAGAATTGTGAGCTGCTGAATGCCTCTACTGGTAACCTACTTTACCGCTTTATTAATACCGTACTTTTATTGTGGGAATGCTTGAGAGACAAATATAATAGGGATAATTTGTTTAAATAGCAAAGAGAAAAAGGATGAATAACACAAGATAAACTGCTCATGATGTTTATTTGGTTTGTATAATGTGATATGCCATCCAAGGTTGCGGTTCGTATTGTATCTGCTACATCTACTCCTGTTCTGCAGGTATCGTTAATGGAAGGTAAGGGTCCATTTCAAGAGACGAAAAAGCTGAAATCGAGAGATTGAGGAGCTCATAAGGTTTCAAATAAGTCCCAGTAGATAAGCTACAACCTCTTCTGGTCTCTAGTATGTCTTCTGGTGTATTCATTTCTGTTTTGTGAGCTTTGTAGTAGGGGCGAGAAAATGTAAAAGTGGGGATAGACGATAATTGACGAATAAAAGCTGAAATTAAGTAATATAAGAGAATCAAAACATCAAATATGTCTCAATTGTATAAAATATAACTCTTCTCTGTGGTAAAATGTGTATTGGAGCTATATTCCTTAATCAGTGTGTACTATGGGTGTCGGGTGGAGCTAGGGCTTCCAATAACTCTCTTAATGAAGCAAAAAAGAGACAAATAAAGAAAAATAAATGATAATGCTGTTAAGAAAAGTTAATCTGTGCTACTTTCATTCTCAGTTTGTCTCTGGCCTCTTTTATATTGCTATATTCCTCTCTGCGCACGGGCATATGAACTGGAGACGGCCTACCATGCGGTCAAAGGGTGAAGTAGCAAAGAAAACTTGAAAAGAAGAAGAGAAAGAGTCTCAGGATTTTTGAATAAGCTTAATTGTACGGCTGGTAGCCATTTCTTGTAGTCAGGTATTATTATTGCCTCGTTGTACGATACTCTGTTCTATGAGTATCGCAGACGAGTGAGAAGTACTGGTCCGGTGTAACAATACTAATTGAGAACAAAAAGGTAAAATGATGAAAGATAAAAAGATCATGACGTTCTTGATAGCTTACAGTAAAGAAATTTCGACTTGTGTATGTCTCTGTCTCTTTTATTGCTCTATTTTTACCAATTATGAGAGCACCATTACATTTAGAAAAAATCTGATGTAAGGGGAAGATGATAGAATAGCTAATAGAACTGGAAATGAAGTAGGGTGAGTATTCCAGGACGTTAGCTGTCTATAATGATTTCTTAGGCATCTAATTATTGTAGCTGATAACTTTTGCAGCTACATCTTCCACTTCTGTACGGATCTTAGGTGGAGAGAGGCATCTCAGGCATCAGGAGAAGTTCACTGATTGTGAAATAAAAGCTGAACCTGAGTAGTAAAAAAGGCTCAAGATGTTTATTTCAGCGGGAAGTAAATATTAAACTACTCTTTACTATCATTGAGATACCCTTACGTTGTATTTACCACAGTTGTGTGAACACCATAGTAAGGTGTGAAATTCTGGTCAGAAAGAACTCGAATAATTAGGGAAGAAACTTGAAAATAACAACTATGAGAAACAAAGTACGTTGTTTGAGACTATAGATGTCAGGGTAACTACTCATTGTTGTTCATGGATATCTTATCACTATATTTTATCTTTCAGCAAGTGACATAGATGGAAGACAGAAGCCATGCATTGGGTAGTCGATTAATTGACAAATAAAGATGACATTGAAGGTAAGAGAAGTTGTAAATGATACATCTATAGACACAAGGGCTCATCAAGCTACTTATTGATACCACCAAATATATATTGGGGCTTTGACACCTTCATATATCTACTGGGGAAGAGATTTGTGGAAATACTCTCGTTTAAAGAAGTAGCAAAAGCAGATATGGAATCGTGAAAATGGTCCAGAGCATTTAGACAGCGTATTATATACGAAAAGCCATTTTTGCCTGCTGTTAGTTAGCATTATTACTACACTAACCGTTCTGTAAGGTTCATAGGTGAAGTGATGGGCTTCAAGACTTGGAATGAGTCGATGAACCAAAAGGAAAGGCTATATACAGCAGTATATGAGACATATAAAGTCATCTAACGTTACTCGTGTACAATTGAGCACTATTTGTTGTCACCACAGCTTATTTCTACCGTATTTTGTTGTTTCTCTCAGTGTCTGGAATACGTACAGAATGCAGACGTGGATAACTCGATATTCTAAAGAAGAAAAACGAAAGTGGACTATATAAAAGGCTGAAGTTGTTCAACATAGCTAATTGTAAAAATATTAACTTCTTGTGGATGCCACCTATCAGTTTTTTATTTCATGTTTCTCTCTATTTTGTATTCGTCCTTAACAAATTCAAACTTTGGTAGAGGAATAAGTCGGTATGAATGAAGAAAAGTTGAAAGAAAGATGAAAAAGCAGTTATGTTTGTTTTTTGCAGTGGCAGCTTACTGGAGGTCACCTCTCAGTGCATTTTGAATTTATTATTGCTCCATCCGCTCCTGTACTGTTGGTGCCATCGAATGAGACAAACACCATTGAATGGTATTTTTTAGTAAATGAAGGAACAAAAGATGAATTGAAAAAAAATAAGAAGCTCCTGGTATTATTGATAGCCACTTAAAAGCACCTGAGTGCTTTTTGTAGCTACTGAGATGTTGAATACAATACCTTTCCCTATTACATAAACTTGTAACTTGGATGGAGAGACATGTACATGCGACATCATATCCTATTTTAATGGGAACGAAAAGTTGAAATGATGTAAGATAAAGAGCAGAGAATAATTATTCGACTGTGTTTGTGCAGGGGACTATTTATTGTTTTTGCTGTTGCTGGTATTCTTTATTACTTTACAAATCTCTTTTCTGCATCATCGGTTAAGGGACAGAGCTCTGATCTTGCCATAACTCCGTTATCCAGATAACAAAAGGTGAATTGGGGCAAGTGATCTGGCTCAGGATATATCTATATGTAGAAGAGTAATAATATCAACTTTTTGCTCTTACAGAGTAATAATGGAGCTACCTGTACGATCTCTCAACATATCGACATACTGTAGCGGGTGAGGTTGGCTGTTTAAATACATTGTGTAATGAAACAGAAATAGAAGATGTGGTAGACAAAAAGACTTAGAGCACGATTGTATCTGATTTTGTGCAATAACCAACTTTTAGTCGCAGATAGTACGTTTCATTGTCACCTTTACCTCCGCTCTGTAGGCAGATTGGATCGAGAATTGGTAAATCTCAATAATTGAAGGAGCAAAGCTATTATGAGATGGTTTCAAGAGCTTGTAATGTTCTTTATAGACGGGGGAACGCTTTCAATTACCTTTTGTTGTATCCAGTATCCAATAGTAATGTAACGTCTCTCCTCTGTGAGCACCCCATCTTGAGCAAAATACATACAGATCAATATCGATAAACAATGAAGAGGAAAAGTTGAATTGAAGAGAGATTAATGGTCCAGACAATTACCAGTAGCTACCAGTAGGTATTTCACTCATTGTTCTTGTCTCAGGTATGCTTTGGTGTTGTATATGTTCTTGTTCTGGAAACGAATAGGATAGAGACGAAATACATGCCAAAGAATAACTTGACTAAATAGCAAATAAAAGTTGAAACGAGGTGGAATGAAATTATCGATATATTATCAAAGTAATGATTTGCAAAAGACATGCTTTCCAGTTGTTGGTAGCTTTCTTTGGTAAATTTCTCTTTCCTTTTAGGATCTTAGGTTAAGAGGCTCCACAGAAGCAGGGATAACTCGATTAAATGGCAAAGAAAAGCTGAAAAGAAGTAATATAAAGTGCCCATGACGTGCTCCTCAAAGTCGTAGAGCTGTTTGCTACTTGAAATTTGCTGGAATCATAATTTTTTGCTTGATTTGCTTCTTCTGTAAGTTTTGCGTCTGGAAGGCAAAAGTCATCCAGAGATACAATCGAGATATAGAGAGTAGTAAATGAAAAATGAGAAGTTAAAAGAACCTTCAGTGCTTTATAAAAATATTTGTGCGTCGTGGGCCACTTTTTGTTGTCCCTGATAACTTATATTGCTGTATTTCCCAGTTCTGTTGTCAACTTGCAAGAGAGACAAATTTCATGCCTTGTAAAAACTCGGTGAAATTCAACGAGAAGACTAAAGGACTAAGATGAATAGTCTAAGATAATTGACCTACTTTCAGGGTGTGATTCGGACTTTTATGTACCGGTATTACTTGTTTATACTGTTACTACCCCTATTTCTGTTTTTCCAGGTATCATGAATAGGGAGTCAATCATTCACAGGTATAAATCCATATTTTGATATAAATAAGTTGAAGTCGAATGAGAAAAAGGTCTTTTGAAGCTTTCAATGGCTATTAGTAGAGAATTAGCAACCTGTTGTTGTCCCCAGTGCATCCTATTATTTTATATTCCCAGTTCTTTGAACTTCGTAAATGCAGAGAAAATGCAGACATGGGAATAGCTTGATTTATAATACCAAAAAGTAGGAAATGAGTGTAATAAAGGGCCCATAATGCTGCTGGTATTCGACTTAATGTAATAGACTACTTTGAGACATATTTTGGAGACAATAATGTAGCCATTCCCCTTGCTCTGGACGCACAGCCCAAGAGATTGAAATCTGGTGTAGGAACATATGAACTAGCTAACGAATTAATGTTGAAAGAAAGAGTAAGATAAGTCCAGAATTGATTCATGAACTTGAAATATTACACCTGGTTATTTTTTTGGCCAGTTAATCTATATACTGCTTCATTTACCCCTCTCTGTGAGTATCATAGATGAGAGAAACATCATGGACTGGTATAACCCGATCAATGAAATAATAAAAGTTGAAATCAAGCAATTTGAGACATCCGTAATGTTTATGACTACTACTAGTAAGTCTTTCAGCTCTAATTATTAACGCCAGCCTGAATGTACACTGCTTTGCTCTCTTCTTTGAGCATATTATATGATGCGACAGAAGGCAGGCACGAGCAACTCGAAAAATATACAAGGGAAAGCTGAAACCTGGTAAATAAAAAGGCTCATGAAAATCATGGGAACCAGATATTGGTAAAATCTGCTTTATTATGTCTCTGTGTTATTTTATTGCCGTTTTTCTTCCTATAGTGTGAGCCTTCACGATGAAGAAAAACATGACGTAGCAGGAAGTAAACTTATTTCACGAAGAAACGCCAAATCAAAGTAGAAAAAATGTCTCAAGTGATTAAGACAGCGTATACTCTGTTATGGACTACTTTTCAGTTTCCGAGATATGTGTTACTGTTGAGTCCACCTCTGTTATGTATACACTCAGAAGAAGTGGAAGTCAGGACTTGAGATTAGTGAGTTACTTAATGAAAGAAAGTTGGTCATAGGAGTTACCAAAGGCGCCAGAGGTTCTTTAGAGTCATTGGTCTATAGTAAAGAGCGGATTGTCGTGACTCGTATCGATTTCAATTGTGTTTAGCTGTTCTATTGTATTTTTGAGGAAAACACTTTCATGGCACAACGGCAAGTCGGTATATTAACAAAAAAAGCAGATGTTAAATGGTCTAATGGACCATAGACACTTAGACCGGGAACTGGTGTTTATAAGAGTATTTTATCTGGTCCCATTGCGTATTGCTGCTGTATTTTCCTCTGTTTGGTAAGCATTAAAAACACAGGTGGGTAAGTAGAAGTTGACAAATTGAGCAAGAAAAGCTATAAAGAAGTACAGAAATACGGTCATAGTGCTTTTAACGGCTACTACTAGGTATTTGATAGTGATCTCCAGAACTGGAAAGTGCTTCAGGGGTCTCGTATATGCATAAAAGGCATTAGTTTACTTCCCAATTTGTAACTACCGGTAGCTAAGAAAGTGGATTCTTTTCCGATTAACTGTGATATAAAGGACTAGATCATGAAAATTAGACACCGCTAAAGAAGACTAAATACTTTCTCTTCCGTCAGATCATAAAACAAGCCATGAAGTAAAGCTTTGGCGTGATACTATTGACAACAGATGTTTAAGGCTGCAACTACTTTCTAAGTGACTAAACTGTAAACTTACGCGAAATGTTGTTTTGCAACACTTTCTAAGAACATAGTAAAGATGGTCCAGTCAGTTACTTCCCATTATTGAATTGATCTCTCGACCCTCAGTGCAATCGCTTCTATAGTTCTCTTCAAGGTTGCATTCCTCTCTGTCAATGATGCCACTACATGATATGAATCAAAAGAGTGTACGTAAATAATTGAGGTGGTAGTACAATAAAAGTACCGTACCGGTACTTATCTTTCCGATGTTCAGCTCTCATGTTTGGGCGCAAGTAGTCTCTTCTAGAAGACCTTCGATTGTACGCTTCATTCATGTTTAACTCAAAGCATTCCCCTTAGTTGATTAGTGATTTTTTATGAAGCTCCTCGAGCGTTTCTTCAATTTTATTTCTGTTACCCAAGTTGGAGTTTCTATCATGCTTAGTTTTCTATTCCCCTTTTCATTCATTATGTATTGTGGCTAAATGCACCTGCCTATGCTCAGCGATCACAGATTAGCACTCGCTAACAAAACCTCCAATTCCTGAACGTCACCATCGTTCTGAAGTATCAGCTGAAGGTAATCTTCAGCTGGATTTCCGACTGCAACATCGATTTCTTTCTCTTCTGGTTGGTACACTATCTCTGGACTCTTTGGTCCTGGAAACAAGACAGGTCGAACCCCAATAATAGAAGCTAGGTCCGACTCGTGATATTGGATCACCTTGAGTGCGTGAAGATGTGCTCTTGGGTCTTTTTTGAAAGAGGCTAGTGCTGTTCCTACTGCAATCACCATATCATGGAGACTGTATTGAATCAAAGGTGCTGGGAAGAGATTCAGAAAAAACGTGTTCATGACGCGAATATTCCGAGCAATTGTGATTCTGAATGAGTTGAAGAATTTTTGCAGGAGTGGATTTGGAGATAGTCTGGTTGTGGCTGTCACTTTCCGAGGTGATAAAGTCCGATATAGTTCCTGAAGGTACCGTTCATACTCGCTAGGGCGAAGAGTAGTACGGTAAATATAGTCCGATCGAGCAAGAGACCTTTGAGCTAGTTCTTTTCGTAGCGACATGAGATGTGAATTGTTTTTGTGGAGGATAGGGTGGGGAAGTGATTAAGGTGTAACGTGTAGTGGGTCTGGGGTTAACGACACTGGTACAATGAGAGATGAGCGAATCCCACGATCACAAAAACACACCTAGATAATCAACAGTACACTTACAATCAATATATTGAGTGAAGTAATACACTACCAGAAAGCCTACACTTCTACAGCATTTGACGGTGATCTACTAGGAGAACGCTTTCGGGTATCTGGAGGAATAATGTGGTGAAGTTGTAGTAGATATTAATGGCTGCTTTAACTAAGTGAATCGTACCTTATATTATCTCTGCTCTAACTACGGTAGTAAAATCGGCACTACGGTAAATTCTTTCTTGCCCCTTTCGCGTTTTTCTCGTTCCTTAATATGGCTGCTAGTGTACTGTAGTATGAACTGAAATCATTCAAAGCAGGACTTTAGCGCAGTAGTGGTAGCTATCTGTTACGAACGTTTGAACCCCCTTCTATACTTCAGATCTGCTTTTCTTTGCCATTTTTAGAGCAACCCTATAGAAGATGCAGAAAGAACAGATTCAATCAACGGTGTTTTGCTTCTTATGAATATCAGTAGTTGCAACAAGTTTCATAAACCATTTCCCGTACTCGTAAAATCTATTCTTCATTTAATTGACTCATCCCAACACTTCTTCTGCCTATCAATGATGCCTACGAATAGAGGCATAGATACAGTGACTGGTCAGAAGTTCTGTCTATCAGACGACAATTTTCGCAGTTATCTACTCGTTGATCAGCCAGTAAAAATCAGATTATTTTCCTATTCAAGTGATAAATTGCTGAGCATCTATTCTATATGACAGGCAATCTTTTATTGATACTGGTACTTACTTATTGATTCTCAGTGTAGTTTTTCTGCAATGAAGCGCTAATTATATGTAGGTCAGGCATACTCTCACGCAGAACACAGAAATATAGCCCATCAGAATGATCCAAAGAATGATATCGAAAACCATTATATCAAAGAACTGCTTTTTTAGAGATGTGTTTAAAACTTCAGCCTTTATTTAACCCCAAGCTACTCGTATATGGGTTTTCGCGAGTACAGTAGGATAGAGCTTCTGTGATATCGTGAAATCGGTGATTTCATGACCATTGCCTGATCTTCGAGGATCCAGACGATGAGTTCATGGTGTATGGCTGAATCCCTAGGGTTTCATCAGCACATGCATTTTTCAAGATACGAGAGCTAAAGTTGTTTCCACGAGGTATTCCGTAGTCGAAGATAACACAACTCCAGTAACCAGGGCGTAATACAGAGTAGTTCCAACACTCAAAGATCAAAACCCATGTGCTTTTTTATAAGGCTTCATCGTTGAAATCCTTTCCTACTCACAGGACTGTAAGAAATGGTTACAAGGGATGGCACCTACCAGTATAGAGTCTACGATTAAGCCATTGGATGCAAAAAAAGAAGATAACAAGAAACTGGAAGCTCAAGCAAAAAGAACTGCGAATTCTGTGGATCGAACACAGGACCTCCAGATTTCAAGACCGAAGAGATACTTCAGTCTGGCGCTCTCCCAACTTTTTTTTTTAATTCATGAACATACATTAATATATATACGTTCGCAAAAACAGCAAACATCTGGTCTAATTCTTACTCAAATCCTCCTGGGTTACCGATACTTGTGTGTAGCGTAGTCGGGTCATCCGTTGAAATGCTTCCTCGATTTCTTCTTCTCGTCCTCCTTCTTCTGGGCGTCCTGAGCCTTGGTAAACAGACACACGTGGTTCTCTTGTACAGTTTTGTCTGTGCCGTCGAGCCTGGCCGCTCGGGTGGTCTCGTAGAAGCGCCAAATCGCGTGTGCGAGTTCTCGGGTAACGTGGGAGAAACCGTCCACTGCTTCTGTCATGATCCAATNAGATCTGGGGTTTCCAAATGTCTATAAGAGAACAAGGGGGGTTGTGGTGTCCCAAGAATTACATTCGATTATCGGAATTATTACTTATTGATGTTATAATGAATTGAATTGTATGAGAAAAAAAAAATGCTTCTCGGGACTTGTATCAGCAGGTCAGCAGTAACCATGTGTTGTCCTTAATGAGAAGATTCCGATGGTACCACTCAATTCCCCAAATTATTGTGATTCACCCTACTAAACAGTATCCCCACCCCAACCTTCCTTTAACCCTCCAAACCAAGGCAGACAATCTTATAAGCCACTTTAGCAAGAAATGTTTTCATCAAAAACTGCTGTTTTCCGTGCTAAACTATTTAGCTCTGGAGAGGTGACAGTGTTTTTGTTTTTGGTATCTACCACTATCGAATGTTTCTCTCCTCTGTCAGAATGTGATAGTAGGGACAACTCGAATATTTGAAGAGCTAGAGCTGAGTTGAGGTAGAAGGAAAAGTCTAGGTACTTGTATCAGCCGACCGTGATCCTACGATTAGCCACTTTTGGGTGCGCCAGAATTGTATCACTGCTACAAGTATATTAATCTCTATTCTGTACCTTAGATGGCGACAACATATAGGCGTTGGAAGAGCTAGATAAGTTGAAGAAAGAAGCAGGAATTAGTAACTATGAGGGTCTTGTAATAATTATCATGGCTGAAAGTATATAATGATCAACTTCTGGTGGTTCCTGGGAAGTATGTACTGTAATCCCTCTCTGATATGTTTTTATGTCTGAGAAACAATATGGAAAAGGAACAAGGAAAAGGAAGAAAAACTACAAGTATCGAACAGTTACAAATCTACTGAATACAACTCACTACAATTTCAAATATCGGGTGGGACTCTACGGTCCAAGATTTATTAACCCAAGAGGTTCGGAATTTCACCTACTCCTCTCAAAACTAGATAAACAGGTTCGGACAGCTACATCCTCGGCTAGGAGGTTCACTGCCTACTCCTTGAATAGCAAGACTACCTGCTCTGGCTCTCATTGCTCTTCGGACTTACTGGCAACTGGCTGGCCTCGGCTCTATGGCCCTGGCTCGTTGGCTTTGTCTGTTCCTGGCGTTTGGCGCTTATTGCATCTGTGGACTCACTGGCACTTGCTCAGAAAAGTGGCTCTTATTGCTCTTTGGACTTATGGGCTCTAGCTCTTATTGCTCTCTGGACTTAGTGGCTCTGACATGCTCTTATTGCTTCTGTGCACTCATTGGCATTGCGTCATGTTCATGGCGTTTGGCCCTTATTGCTTTGTAAGACTTACTGGCTCTTTGCTCGTAGATGTTCGGCTCTGACTCTGGCATCTCAGCTCTGGTTCTGGCACTTGGGACGGGCGTTTCGCACTCATTGCACTGTGGACTTACCGGCCTTTGCTCTCGTCTGCGACCTGGCTTTGGCACTTATTGCCCCATGGGACTCACTGGCTCTGACTCAGGCATCTCTTGCTCTTTGGCGGCTCTGCGTTCGCTCAGACTCGAAGTCGGCGTTCTGGCTCTTATCACAGCTCTGACTCTGGCTCTCACTGCCTCAGGGGACTTACTGGCTCTGGCTCTGGCTTTGCTCTTTTGACCATTGTATGGCGTCTGTCAAAGCAGATCTTTGCTCTAGTGTCGCGTCTCAGCTCAGCATCTCAACTGGCTCCTCAGCATACTGGCAGCTCTGGCATTTCAGCTTGGCTCTTCAGTTCTAGGCGGCAAACCGATTTCTCGGTGTCAGGACTTTCACCTGTGGAAAAGGAGTCTCTCAAAAGGAATTCCACCCTTGAGTATCTCACTGTCGGTGGCTCTGGCTCTGGCATTTCAGCTCTGGCTCTGGCGCTTTGCTCTGGCGGCTGCAACATGTGGTCCTCAAGAACTCACAAGGCATTGGCATTTTTCAGCCTGCTCTTTGCTCATGGCATGTTTCAGCTCATGGCGGTCAACCTGTGATGGATTCATTGACATGCGAACAAGGAGGTCAACCAAAGGAATTTCACCTCAGGATTTATTGACACTTCTCAAGCGGTCAACCATAGGACTTATAGACACTTGGCTCAGGCGGTTGTACTCGCCTCTGTGTTGGACTCGCCGAAACAAATCAGCTCAAACGCCCAATCAGAAGCTCATCGCACGTGTCTCAGGCTCATACTTGTTTTTCAAAGCGTCATTGCGTGAGTCTCTTAACCGACACTTGGGTTCTGGTTCTCACCACATTGCCCAAGAAACAAGTCAACGGACTAGCTAGCGAAGCTATCCTCGTTGTCAAAACAAGTCAACGGACATTTCAGTCCTCCTTGAATGGCAGGTCTCTGTTAACTGCCTTAAGACAGGTCTGCTTATCAGCCCGCATCTCAGCAGGCTATAAAAGGCACCTTCCGTCTTCAGAATGACTCAGAGTGAACTGGTTTGATTCTAATGAAAATGAAGGGACCCAGGGGGTGTTTATATATTGTTGGATCAGGATATTACGGTTCATGAAAGATGGCTGGTGGCAAGAAAAATGTGCATCACATATGCAGACCAGCCATTAAGCTGCAGGAGAAAGGAACGCGTCGAAAGAAATGGAATGATCTGGAAGAGGTGGGTAGAGCAAAAAAAACGGATAATAGCTGAAGACTTTTATTTGGCTGGTCAGTCATTAATGGCTCCTGGCCTAGTTATTTTACGGCCATTTTACCCCCTTCTCTTGCAACCCCTGCGAGTCAATCTTGCAGCTAACATTCCAGTCATGCATCTCCTTTTCAAGACAGGAGAAAGTCATGGAAATATCAGGTGCCCCTGAGCCGCTTCAGGCGGGTGAAAACGGCTAGTGGCTCACGCCTTCATTGATGGTGGCAAATTTCCGATGACGATTGAAAAGGTTCTGAGATGCCTCGAGTGTTACAATTTGGAGGTGGGAGACAGAGTCCCAAAACCTTATTTAGATCAGTGCAGAATGATGCAATAGCCATGAGCCATCCATTTTCAAGGTACGGTACCGCTAGGGGGGGGAATGAGTGGGACTCGAATGAACTTCCCCCACAAGAAATCATTCAAGTTTTCCGAAACCAACTGCCCCAAAGGAAAACATGTGATTAAGGTTTCCAGTGGTTGGAAGTTCAACACTCAAGCATTACCTACGACCCGCCCTGAAATCCGCCAAAACATGAGAGAACCGAAGGAAAGAAAGGAGTGAAAGTGAGTATAGCTGTTGGAGATATCACTCTAGGGGTGCCTATTAACATCCTGGGTGTTTATGTTGTCGTTTGGTGTTGAAAGTGTTCGGCCAAGAACAATACGCGTCTCATGGGTGAACACAACGTGACCTGAAGAAGATAGTACAGTACCAGGAACGCGATGGGATGCTTCTGAGAGTAATCCGCAGGGTCTGTTGTGTCCTAGCTACTCCTTTTACGCCTGTGTCCACTCTTGTACACCGTTGTCGCGTGCTGGGGTACAGCCAAGTGTGGACAACGCGTGTTCGCCGGTCTCAGGGCCGTCATACCGTGCTGGGGCTTGCTCTGTATCATGGTTGGGGTGCTTTGGCTGCTCTCCTTCTTTACTATCCTTCTTGTATGCCTGTTTCGCGTTGTCATCACGCTTTTTCTACCGGTACCCGCGTGTTTTGACGCGTCTGCACCTGGTCATGACACAACGGGGCTCTCTTACTGCCCTTGTATGCTATCTATATAATGAATCTACCGATATATGACGATATTAACCAGTTGGTTGTATTTTTGCACGTTTCCATTCCTCGTGATTCTGAGGCTTTCTCCACGCGTTACCCTCCCGCATGTGTACACTTTGTGTGTGGTCCCAACTTTTGAAAAATATGGCCAAGTCCTGAAAACGGAGAGATTTCGGACCTTCATAACTCGTGTTCCAGATCTCGGCTAGGGGATTGGAAGCCGTAAACTGGTTATTTGGGAATGCTTTGACGATATTGACATCCTTTTCCCAAAGTCCGTTATCTCCGACATTATAGCACCTATATCGACACCAAATACCCAAGCAGTTCCCCCGAGCCTTTTCTTCAAAATCAGACAAGAAATTTTACCCCCGCCAAAAAAATAAAATCAAAGTCACGCAAAACCAACGATTGAAAGAGCAGAACTCTCACCAGCTGACCTGATACCTGTACCAGATAGCCTCTTATGGCACGTTCCACCCGCCATCACTTACCGAACACCAATATAAATAAGGTTACAAGTAGAGGGCTAATTAGGTGCAGTAAAAACGCACCACACCTATTTTTCAAGTCCCAGGCCCCAGGAAAACATGCATAAAAGTGCAGACTCATGCAGGATTGTGTGCAGTCCCAACTTCAAACAAGGTTTCTCTACACTCAAAGACGCCGCCTAAACTAGACTTCGGTGACGAGGAAAAATGCCACAACCTCAGCACTACAACATTATTTATATGCGTTTTTGGGTATTAAAATGCTCCAAAAGATCTCCTCTCAATGACTGTAATATTCATTATCTAGTTTGAGCCGGCTGGCACTTTCTACTCACCACTAATAAAACTCTAACACCAATAAGATTGGTGTTTCAGGTAAATAAATCGCACCACACGTTGTCATTGGGGACGAGGAAAGGTGCATTAACGTGCCAGTTAATGCAGAGTCACGTGGAGCATTCAAACAAAGTTTCTCCACATAGTCTTGAAGACGCCACCTAAACTGGACCTCGACAACGAGGAAAAACGCCTTCACCGCAACGCTGGTACATTAGTTAAATACATTTGTTAGTATCAAAATGCTCCAAAGGATCTCCTCTCAATGATTGTAGTATTAGTTATCTATTTTGAAAAGTAATTGTCTCTGGCGATACCTGCTACGCGTCCCTTCGCTCCAGTCATCCCCAAATCAAGATATGGGGATCGATTATAGCGATTTTTGCTTGCCAACACGTCAAGAAGGTCGTGTAACTACAATTATAGAACACTTTTATCACATCAGTGTCTCTCCATCCACATTTTAGCAGCTTTTGTAGAATTTCCCCTCTGGTGAAAGGGCATTATGATGGAGACTAGATATCTTGTTGAATAGGTTTAATGATTGTTAGAGTAGCCTGGATAACTCCAATAGCAACCAGCCTACTGTCGAATTTCTCACATGGGTCGACTGCATACCCACCAATGCATGTGTCGGAATTAGACGATAAACGAGGAACAAAAGCAGAATTATTGCAGGTGAAAGTAATAGATATTTTAAAACAGATTACTACTGTGTGATAGATTACTTTTTGTTGCTCTCAAGTTCGTATTGCTGCTTAGATACCTCTGTTTTGTGGCACCCCACATCACGGGTATACTAACTCAACAAATGGAAGAATAAAAGCTGAAAGGAGTTAAAAAAGTTGCTGGTAACAATTTTGATAACTATTTAATGCTGATTGACCGTTTCTTGGATTCTATTTCTACAGTATTTCTCTCTGTTTTGTATTTTCAATAAATACGAGGAAAGCTCGCTTTTAGGTACAGCGAGGTAGGCTGAGCAACAAAAGCCCAAAAGAAGAGAAATAAAAGGTAAGAGACACTCTTAAGAGCCATTAGTTGGTGATAGACAACTTTTTGTTCCCAGAATGTGTTTTTTCTGTATTTCTAGCAGTTCTGTTAGCATCCTGATGAAGAGAAACAAAGCATGCATAGGATTAACTCAATAAAGTGACGAAGGAAACATCAGTTCAAGTAAGACGAAATGCTCTAGACATTTTGAAAGCTATTATTGTGTAGTTTGCCACTTGTTGCTATTGCTGGTGTCAGCATCTACAGTATTTTCACTAATTTCTCTCAGCATCTTAGAGAGCAAACAGTAGTGTCGGGATAGCTCGAATATCAGTAGAAGAAAGCTGAACTGAAGTAAGGTAAGTAGCTAGGGACGCTTAGCTGACGCACATAGTGCTAGAAGCCACCATGAATAGAAGTTTGTGTGCTTATTTGTCACATTTACATCTGCTGTAAACACCGTCTATTGAGAGGAGCATCATAGACTGGTGTAACTTGACAACGAAGGGAGTTCAGAAGAAACAAAGAAAGCGACGAGACACCTGACATTATCAATGTCTAATGGTATGTATCTGAGCATTATGTTTTGCCATTCAGTTGAATTTATACTGTCTTAGCCTCTTTTCTTTCACCACCCTACTGTGACTAAATATATTCCTAATGAAAATTGCGTCAAATGACAGATAAGAGCTGATATAAAGTAAAGCAAGCTGGGTTTGACACTCAGAATGACTATTTATATATAATCAGCAGCTTTATGGTATCCATGGTTTATTTTCCGTCGGAATCCTGTCCATATTATGAGTACCCGCGATTGTAAAAATCTAGGCCTTTGATTAAGTAGGGATTTCAACGTATAAAAACCAAAGTGAAGAAGAAAAAGTGACTCAAAACATTATTTTAGTTTATATCCTGTGATTGAAAACGTAGGGTCGCTTCTTGTAGGTTTTACTGCTCATATTTACACTGTTCTAAAGGCATCGGAGACAGACAGAGATTAGGGCTTGTGCTAGCAGGTATAAATAAGGTAGAAAGAAGGCATGTCGTACCGGCAGTGTAGCTCTCCATGACTCTACTGAGGACTATAAGTATAGCCTTGAGGGCTTACTGCTATCACAAGTTACTTTTCTGCGTCAACTTATGCCCCTCTCTCAGCATCTTGCATGTGGAGAATCAAGGTGTAGGGATAACTTGTAGAAAAGACATTGAAAAGCTGAAAATAAGAGAAGTAAGATGCTACTTATGTTTGAAATGGCTCTATAAATGAGACAGACTGCTTTTGTATGAAGTGCGTGCACGTTAATGCTAAATATACCTCGACTCTGCCTGCAACTAGCATACAAATGAAAATCAATCATTGGATGATCCAATAAAATGCAAGATAAAAGCTGAAAAGAGGTCTTAGAAGTTGCTAATTCAATCAATAGGGACTACTAGTAACTACAAAGAGCTTTTTTATGTCTGTCATGTAAGTACCAACATTAATCCTATCTATATGACCAGCGCGACCACAATGCACGAATATTAAAACTCGATAAGAGAAGGAACAGCAGTTAAAATGAAGCAACATAAGAAAGCATAGACTATCTTAGTAGCAAGAGTCTACTTACTGGCTACTTTTATTCTCTCTAGTAAAAAATAATGCCTCGATTCTCGCTGTTATGTTTACAGCCTTGAGAGACTGGATTTAGACGTGAAGATAATTCGGTTTAATGGCGAGTAAAAGCTGACGTTAGGCAAGATAACAAAATCAGGGCATTAATAAATACGCTGTAGTACGAGTGAAAACTTCGCACTGTTACCAGAGGTATATTAGGGCTATTGTATCTCTATCTGTCAGTGCCATGAGGTAGTGGATCGATGCAGGTGAAGCAATAACTTGGTTGAAGACATATGAAAGCTCAAATCAAGTAATCTGAGATGCGAAAGATGTTTCATCGGCTTGGTTAGCACAAACTTTTACTTCCTCTTGTTCCAGTTATCTACTGCTACTGTGTATTTCTCTTGTCTGATAGTTATCAGTTGAAGGGCACAATGTCGGCTTCGGGATAAATCGAATATTTGCCGAAATAAGTTGAAATTGAGTAGTATAAAAGACTTGAGACGTTTCAGAAGCTAATATTGAACAGCTGGTTACTATAAAATGCAGTGATTGCTTCATTTACATCTGTTGTGTACATCATAAGTTGACCGACAGATCCCCTGGTCCATCATAACTGAGGTATTGAAGATCAATAAGATCCCATTCATGAAGATGAGAGACTGGTGATATTTCTGGCAGCCAATAACAGGTAATTGTTAGCTTCAAGATGTTACAGCCTAGTATTCTGCTATAATTCTCCTTTTCTGTGAGTGTCCGTGTCTCAGAGACGAAAATAGCACATCTTCGAATCTCTTATTTAACGAGAAAAAGTTGACATGAGGCGATGTCAAAGACTTATGCCATTCTAGATAGTCTCAAATACGTAACGGAAGACCTAATGTTGTAAACGGTAGATCTCCCTGTTCTATAAGCACCAGAAGTTGAGAGGCGGACATGAGAGCCGACATAACTCGATTAAATGGCATATAGCAGTTAAAACGATGAACAACAAGATGTTCAGAACACTTTCAAGTCTATAATTCATTATATACTACCAGGTGCTAAGCACCATGGGCGGAGAACTGAAACGCAGTCCTTCGGATAACTTGAATAAATAGCGAATAAAGCTGAAATAAAGTAGAGCAGCATACTCATTTCGTTTTTAGAGACTAGAGGTACCCAGTTAGTTACCACTTGTTGTTTCTGGGTGTCATTAAGATTGTATTGCTGTCTTTCTGTAAGCGTCAATAATCAAAACAAAAACCTGGAGATAAGTCGAATAACTGACGGATTGAGATAGAAATGAAGCGAAAGAATATGTATTAACTACCTTTCCAGATACAGCTACTCAGATATTAATGTCCTGAAACCCCTAAACCTATATTAGAGCTACAATATTCCCTGAGGTCAGCACTGTAATCAATGGTGGACGCTTAGGTATTGAATTTTATCGTGTAATGACACAAAAAAGGTAGACATCTAGTAGAAAGTAGGTCCGATGACCTATTTTCAGCAAACATTCTACGGCAAACCACCTTTTGTTTCATACCGTATGTATTACTGCTACTCGCACCTCCGTTCTGTAGGCATATTGAATTAAGAATTGGTATATCTCAACGAATTGAAGTAATAAAGATACTAATAGATACTATATAAAGCTTGTGAGGTTTTTTATAGAGCATTGTAACGTACAATATTGCCTCTTGTTCTTGCCAGTAGTTATTACTAATTTATCTCTCTCTTTTCTGTGAGTACCCCACATCGAGACAACATTCATGGACTTATCATTTATAAAAAACAAAAGAAAAAGCTGAAATAAAGAGAAATCAGAGGCCCCGAAGGTACCTGATAGATATTAGCAGATATTTAGCCAAACAAATTTATCTCAAGCATATCTTGCTCCTATTATTCGGCTTGTTCTGCAAGTACGATGACGAGGCAAAATACATGCCTAGGTTTAACTCGTCTAAATTGAAAAGAACGACCAAATGAAGTAAGAAGAAACCTTTAGAACATTTTTCAAGCTAGTATTTAGCGATTGACTACCTCTTGCTGTTAACGATGTTATTATTATTACGCAGTTCTCTCTCCTGTGAGCATCTCAGATTGAGAGGTCAAACCCACGGGGGACAACTTGTTTAATAGTAAAGATTGGCTGAAATGAAGTAAAATAAAGCACCCCTGAAGTTTTCAAGGCTGAATTTGTAAGGTAAACTACATCATGTAGCTGTTAATAAGTTTTTTTCTTCTCAACTTTAGATATCATAAAGGGAGACTCAAATATAATGTACAGGTATGGATCTTTACATTGAGTGGAAAGCTGAAATAGAATACAAAAAGAGTCTCCCATTGTTTTAACTGACTGTTAGTAAAGATTTTACTATGTCTTCTCGTTTCTGGTATGTTCTATTACGATACCTTTCCCAGTTCTGTTAACTGAGCACAGTTCCTGGAGCAGGTTGGTGTAGGGACAACTCGAATAAATGGTTTAAGAAAGCTGAAAATGAAGTAGATATAGGTGATAATGACATTTTGAATAGCTCAATATACGTCACTGACCACTTATCTCTGTGATCAGTACTTTTTCCCTGTATATATCCCTTATTATGTGAGAAATAAAAAGAAACCAAAAACATGGGTCGCGAAAACATGATTAACAGCAGAATAAAAGTTGAAATAAGTACTAAAAGTAGTTAATAACAACTTGCTTGGGTAAGCAAAGATATATGATAACTTTTATATGTCTCTGCTCTGCGATTCCTCGGTATTCCTCTCTGCTTCATGAACATCAAAAACGAGACCAAAGTCACGACAGGTACGAGGCAGTTATTTGAGGAATAAAAGCTGAAATCAAGATATAGAAGAGTCTAAAGACTTTCAGTGAGACCTATAGTAGGTGGTAAACAACTTCCTCTAGTCCCTAGTATGTATTTTTCTTATGTTTTGCTGTTCCACTACAGGGAGTTACGCATTCTGAGAGACAACTGTATGCGTGGAGATTACTACATTTTAATAGCAATCATAAAGATAGCTGACGTTGAAAGAAACGCACAGAGCGTTCATTGAACATTCATTGTATAATTCAATAGTTGTTACCGTTCCTAACGGCCAGTAATATTTTGTATCTCTCTCTTCTGTCAACATCGTCGAGTGAGGGTAAACTCGGGTGTTGGAAGATCTAGATAAATTGAGGAACAAAAGCAGAAACGAAGCAAGGATGACAGCTAAGTATATCTATACATGTAATGTAGTGACAAGAAGTACTTCTTGCTTTCCCCAGTTTCATTATTCGAGCTATGGTAGGTCTATTTGTAGAGGCAATGGGGTGGGGAACTGCCCAGGGGTTAGAATAACACGATTATCGAGAAAGGAAAGCTGGAATGAAAAAGTTAAAGAGGCTCATAACTTAGCTTGAGTCAATAAGATACTATCCAGCCTTTTACTTTTTCACTGGTTTATAAATCTACTGATACAGTAACTTTTCTCCCGCTACTAATGTGGAGGACAAAACAGCGATGTAGAGAAAAGCTGATTTTTTATGAATAAAAGCTGAAATGAAGTAAAAGAAGAGTCTAAGAGTCTTAAGTAGACTTACATTTGCATTATCAACTATTTACATTCGTAGTAAATACAAAGTACTGCTACATTAACCTCTTGTATTTCAGCATTTTAGGGAAGGACGGAATCATTGGTGGGATAACCTGTTCAGTAATAGAAGAAAAGTTACAAATAAAGATGAAAAGCTGTCTATGGTATATAATATGGCATCTGTTTAATAGCTAATTACTTTCTGTCGTCACTGATAACTTTTACTACTGTATTTTTTCTCTCAGTTGTGTGAGTACTGTACCTACCAAGGAATGAGGCAAAAACTTGGACTTGGGATGCGATGAAGAAATGACCAAGAAGAAGGGATTTCAACTAGGATTGTTATTCCATCACGCTCTGGGAAGATACTAGATAGTAACTGGCCGTCTAATATGTCACGAATATGTATTTGAAAGTATTTAACCCTATTCGATGAACTTCGCTGATAGAAAGGCCCAAGTCAGTGCAGGGACAACTTGATGAAATAACTGAGAAAAAACTGAAAAAATAGGATAAGCTAATGAGGACGCTCAAGCAGGTTTCAGCTGTATCATAGCGTACTTTTAGTAGCCCCCAGTACCTAAATTTCTTAAATTCATCACTCTTCTGTTAACAATCACCGATATAGCAAAAAAAGTGGACAGGGATATTTCGGGTTATTGAGAAGAAAAGCTGAAAAAAAGAAAGATAAAAAGTCCAGGATGTTATTTGCTACTACTTTCTAATAGCTACATCTCACCAGCAGCTTCTAGTATGTTTTTGATGCATTTATCTCAGTTCTGTGAACATCATTGAGGGAAAGACATAATGTAGGCCCAGGATAACTCGATTTCGAGCAAATAAAAGCCGTCATGAAGTAAAGAATGGGTTATAGAACAATTATATAGCCAGCTACTTGCGATTTGCCTCTTTCTGGACTGCCTCTCTATAGTAACACGGTATATTTCCACACATCTCTAGCATCAGAGGATGCGAGCCACAACCCATAATCTGGTCTAACCCCATTAAAGAGCTGAAAAGGGTGAAACGAAGCAAAGTAAAATGCCCATGACACTTGGATGGCTTATTTATTGCAACCTGTTATCTCATATTGTTGTTGGTAGAGATATTGCTATATTTATTGCACCTCTATGTACAACTTAGTTGGGCAGAGACACATGAAGGACAGGTATAACTAGAGATAATAAACAGCAAAAGCTGAAATGAAGAGAAATGACAACATGGGAGAGTAATTCATTGCTCTTGGCAAGTAATAGAGCACTTGTGTTTGTTCCTAATAAGAAAAAAAAAGTGTACTAACTCTGTTATGGCAGCATCTCATCTGGGGCAGATGCTAGAGTAGGGAGAACTCAAAAAAGAAGCAATAGAAGCTCTAGGGAGTAAAGATTACAATAGAGACTTCATAGAAACTTGTATGTGAGTCTTCAAAGTAGTATAACTTACTTGTACTGCTCTTTTTATGCACTTTACTCCCTTCCTGGGCATTTTAACAGAAAAGAATATACGAGAACAATATAAAACAACAGATACAATGAGAAGTTGGAAGCTGGATACTTTATATCTAATATACTGCAAAGTGATACTTCTCTCTTTTGATTCCAACCTTTATAGCGTTATTGTTGAGCTACATCAACTCCGTAGCTTATCTCTACCATTCTCTAGCTTTCAAGAAGGGATGAAATCTCAAAAATAGTGTTAGTAACATCCAAATTACAATCATCGCATTGTATTGACACCAGGTAACACATCTGGTGTCCCCCTTTACTTCACATCACATTTTCTCTTCTACATGATCGAATTCTGAGCTCTGGTCAGTTGTCTTTGCCACGCTTTCTCACACAACAAGGGGATTTTAACAGGAGAAAAACTTACCAGTGACAGTATAGAGAGTTTTCTGGGATATTTGAAGCTACTTTGAAGTATCTGGCTACCTCTTCATCTTCATTACACCTAAATTCTCAGCTTGTTTTTAGTTATTTCAGCCCTTCAGCTTTTAACCAACCCATAGAGATGTCAAAAAGAGAGACCACCACTTCAATACAGCTTCAGTGATAGAGATAAGCTACAAATAGGACTCCTTTGCTTCTATAGATACCACTAGTATCTTACTTTACTTCATTCTTTGCTTTGCGTTGGTTCCTGAAGTTATCCTAGGCCCCGAGTTTTGTCTCTCAATCTCTGCTCGCAGAACAGAGAATAACATAACAGCAGGAGATAATGCGTGTTATCAGTAGTACAATATCTGCTTACTAAACTGCACTGACACTTTACCTCACTTCATTTGATCTTTCCCTTGCCCTTTGATTAACTTATCCTTACGCTTGCATTTTGATTCTCCACCCACTGGCAGATCAGGGAGTAAAAAAGCTGCTAAATAAGTTAGCGACTATTATAAAGTTGTAATAGACATACTATTAACTATTTTTAATGTCACCAGCTTCATTTGCCTTTTCATTTGACCTTGTCCTTTTCGATTACATATGTTATACAGGATCAATAGTTTTAGTCACTATATGACGACTATAGAACAAAGGAGAATATAACAAGAAGACATACTTATCACACCCAAAAGTGGCCTGTCGTATTATATTAGCCTTATAAAAGTCTGCCGAATTTCATTCTTCTCCAATACAGCTTTCTCCTTTGGATATTCGATTCATTTATCCTTACATCAACATGTTGGCTCCTAGACTAAGATGTTGACAGGGAGAGATAATGTAGTGATATTGCATACCAGAAACAACAAGAGGTGGTGTATCATGTATTGTATCTTGAATAAACGTTGTATTCCCTCACCGTGCTCAGCAACAACTTTTTCCCTCCAATTGATCCACTTTTCCTTACGCCTGAGTTTCGTCTTTCAGACTCACATTACAGATTATGGAAAAACGTAACAGTGGGACTAATTGCAAACTAATAGTTGCTCATCAAGCGTCATGAGCACTCAACTTTCTTCAATATGGTCTTTTCCTTGCCTTTTTGTCGAGTTATCTCTACGCTTGCATGTTGTCCCTTTCCTACTGGCAGAACAGAGAGATAGTATACATTGTAGCAGTAATATAATACTAGGGACAATCTAGGAGTTTTTAGTAGCTTAGTGACATTACTAATGTCACTAAGTTCTTTTGTTTCTTCATCTGTGCTTGTCGTTCTCTATTCCTGAGTTATATGAGACCTAGGATTTGTCGCATCTCAGATGGCCATAGAATGAAGTCAAATCTGGCAAGGGTATATATTTAGCACACCTGGTAATGACCAGCTGTAAGATATTAGCCATCAAAACACCATTGATACTTTTTTATTCTTCATTTCAGCTTTTCTCTTCAAATATTCGAACTTTTCATATTTCAACTTTGTGTCTCCACGTCTAATATCCTGATAGACAGAGATAGTGCAGTGAAAAAGAATACAAGAAACCATATAAGTTGTATGTTACATAATGTAAGCTTGAAGCTACCAGGCCAGTCGCTTATCTTAATCAGAAACATATTTTCTCCGTCAATTCATCGACTTGTCCATACATATGATCTTCGTCTTTCATGTCTCTCGTTATAATGAAGAGTAATACCTTATAAATAGAAGTCAGAGAGATGGGTAAGATTTCAGTTCTCTACTACTGCCTATCAAAAGTGTTATTTGATTCTTTTCATACCTCTTTACAGCTTTTATTTTTTAGTTTATCAGGTTATTCCATGTTGCCATTTCTGATGCTTATAGAACAAGAGGTGAATATAGCAGAATAAGTTAATAGGGCAACCTGAAGTAACTTATACTATACCAATAGTCAGTATTAAGCGTGCTGAGTCTCTTTTCCTACTCAAGTTTTGCTTTTATCTGCTATTTAATCGACTTGTTCCTGAGCCTGGATTCGGGTTCCTACTAGCTGGATAACAGAACAGAGATATAAAGCATGAATGAATACCAGAAACAACAAAATGTAGTTAAGTATGCTACAGTGGCTATGAAAAATGCTACGGAAGCTTTGTTTTGCCTTATTTCAGCTTTTTGTCATCAAATGCATCGAGTTGATACGAATTACGACTCTTATCTCTCATGGAAAGCTCACAAAAAAAAGGAAAGTAAGCACCAGAACTTTCAAACCACAACAAGAAGTAGCTAATTGCATTATAATAGCTAGGTAAACAATATTGGTATCTTTTCATGTTATATTTCAGCTTTTATTCGCAACTAATCGACCTACCCCCACACCTAGTTTTCTTGCTATGCCCACAGAAGAGAGAAATATGAGATATAATTACTAGTAAGACACATCCAAACGTTAGTCAGTACCAATTTACCGCTATTTCAAACACTGCAATAATCTCATACCATTTAATTTTAGCTTTTCTTCTTCTAATTATCGAGATCCTTAAGCTACAATTTATGCTCAATCAATGAGGTTGACAGAAGAGCGTAATACACATTATTGGTAGCACAAAAAGTAGCGGTTGTTACAATACTAGCTTGAAAAACATTCTGGACTTCTTATCTTAATCAATTTCAGCTTTTTTTCGTCAATAACAAGATCATATCTTTTGTCTCAACCAGAGGTGTCGACAGAAGTGGGAAATACATGAATATTTTATACCAGGGAAAAGCATAAGGGGCCCATTATCTATTATTAGCTATAAAAAACTTCATGGGAATTTTATTTCTTTTCTTTTCAACTTATTTTCCTCAATATTACGAGTATTGCTCGTGCATCATTTTTGCTGCTTCATCTACATACTTATAGCAGAGGTTTCTATGGCTAGTATCGGTGCCATTTTTAACAGGGAGCTTCCTTCGCACTATATACACTCACTTGTCCCCATGGGCATTCCATCATACTCCAATTCAACTTTTGAGTGCTATTTCATTGCAATCTTATGTCTTGAGTACCTTCTCTATCTCAGGTAGTTACAGAACGGAGCTAAATATAGCAGCAATACAAAAGAGAGACAATAAAAAGTTACAATATGTATTGCAGCAGCTCTAAAAGTGTTCTGACAGTCTCAAAGTACCTCAATTGATCTTTTCTCTGTCTACAAATCAAGTCATTCCTATGCATTCTGTCTCTCAACACTAAACAGCGATAAATACGAGAGTAGTACATACTAGAGACAAGAAGAAGTCGAGGACCTGTCTACCTAGAGCAAGCACAGTCACTCAAAGTCTCCTCTACATATTTATTCAACTTCTGTTCTCCAATCTGTCAACTTATTCTAACTCCTGCTTTGATCTCAAGATCATCGATGTTCGAAAAAGAGAGGAAAACGAAGCAAAAAGATATATGAGCTCTGAAAAATTGTTTTGAATAGTATTTTGTAGCTAGACAAAGTGTCCAGAGGTTCTCAACCTACTTAATTCAGCTTTTATTCGTTGAATAATCGACCTATTCTCACACGGGAATCTCGGTCAAATAATGGTACTCACAGAGCAATGATAAATACAGCAGTAATCAATGTCAGGGGCCTAAGAACAAGAAATTTAGCATACTAGTGGCCATCAACCTTGTCATTTGCTACCTAAACAACTTTTTTCTAGTTTTACCTGTATTTTAGGCCTCCCCTATCATGGGTCACTTCCTGAAACAACACAGCATAGATATGAAGACCAATAAATGATACTTGAAATGAAGGGAAGTTTGAAATAGTTCAGTGTTAACTCCAATAAGTCTAATGGACAGCTTATTTTAGCTCATTATTAGATATTTCTCGCGATATCTCGACTTTTATTGTCACAGTTTCTTTTATAGAGGTTCAAGGTTATATGTCAGAGTGATATTTTCACCTCTACGGATATTAGAAGGCAATATATATATGTTCGTATCTCGAAGAAAACAGTCTATGTTCTAACATTGAGCTTCTCACCTCTTTCACTAACTTTTAATGGCTATATAATAGCTTTTAAATCAACTCTCAGGAGGTTCACATCTAATTATAGTCAACCCAGATCGTCTTAAAAAAGTTACAGGAAAGAGAAATAATCAAAAGAATATGTAGTTGAGCTAACAATAAAGCTTTGAGGGTATCTATTCAAATTGTTTCTGTTCTGTTCATATAAAGAGCTATTTTCACGATTATTACCGTACCACTTGTAGTCTCCTGCCTGTGGTTCAAACAGGGAGAGAAACTGATGCAAGAGAAGGTACGAGTGACAACAAAAGATATCTAATTAATTAATAGAGGCTATTAAAAACGTCTCAAGGCATTCATATTATTACTGTAGTAACGTTTCTTCCTCAGTATAGTGAGTTATACTTAATTCCCCTTCACTAGAAGTAGCAGCAATACAGATTTTACATATTTACTACTACTAGAGAGGTCTACCACACTCTGCTAAACATTATGATGCTTTTCTTATTCTTGATTTCAGATTTTATTCTTTAATTTGTCCACTATCATCACACCCAAGTTTTTGGTCCAGATAATTTTTTTATTTTTTAAGATACTACGGAAGCTATCCAACTTCTTACCTTCAAAAATATCGTCGCGGCCCGATGGTTTAGTGGTATAATTCTCGCTTAGGGTGTCCTAGGCAATTTGCGAGAGGTCCCGGGTTCAATTCCCGGTTGGGCCCATATTTTTGCACCTCGTGATGACGCAGATCATTTGTTTTTTGTCTCCAACTTACTGGTCGTATGCAGCCCCCAATTTCGTTGTGTATTTTTTCATGAATTGGATCGAAACTTTAAAACCCGAAATTTCATGTCTCACAAAGATTACAAGTACAAGTACAAGTCCCTTTTCCCCCTTCTTCTTTCTTGTGCAGTACAAGTACTTGCAGAGCGACTTCAGGTTTTTCTTTACTTTTTTTTATTCCTGGATTTTTTATTTTTATATCAATTCTTTCAACAAGGTTTGTGTAAAATCTCCAAAATTTCAACAGTTGCCTGGCTAGCTCAATCGGTAGAGCGTGAGACTCTTATTCAGAGGTCATCTCAAGGCTGTGGGTTCAAGCCCCACGTCGGGCTATCTTTTTTACATGTGCAAGTTGTCTTGTTCTGTACTTGTAGCTTTGAAGATTTTTTCACTCGCGTGCATTTGAAAATTTTAGCTTGAGACAAGGAGGGTGTAAGTCTTCTAGAAGATTGGTTATGTACAATACTAATTACGATACAAAGGAATATTCAGGTGTTCTCCCGGAAGTGCCACGATAAAACGTCCATGTCATAAAAATTGCCCCAATGCTCAACATTAATACGGAAGCTCCAAATCCAATGAGGAAATTACACTTTTCATATCATCGCTTTTAGCAAAACCTTATGCAAAAAGATGTCTTAGCAGTGGAAAGGAAGGTCGTCAAAAAAAAGCAGCGCGAGACAAATACTCAGATCCAGCTGGTCAAAAAGATACTCCGCAACGGAGAATTGAACTCCGGTCCCCCGCGTGCTGAACTGATGTTCTGACAGGCGGAAATTCTAGCCACTAAACTATTGCGGATTGATGGGAGTTGAGTAGTGGAATGAGAATAAGAGGTATAATAGGACCCCCACAGCCGCATCTCAAGCAGAAAAAAATATTCCAATTTGGCGCTGTACACCTGAATAGACCAGCTTTTACATAGACCAGCTTTTACCCGTACTGTTTGTTATTTTACACATTAAGAAGAAGTGATAGTTTCGAAGGGACATTTATTTTCTATGTCGTTGAGAAGCTGCCACAGAGGATCACTATGTGCCAGTTCAGTGTCAATAGAACATTTTTAGCTGCTGTAGAGTTACAGCTTACAGACAATAAGCTGGGGTTAAAGATTTTATATAACACAGACTATGTTAGACGTACTTAAGCCATTAATTACATACCACCCATCTATCATTAGAAGTCTGAACTACCAGTTGAATGTCGTTGATATTAGATGGTCGTTAATTAATCATTGAAGCTCATAAGACATATACAAGCACAAGTACAAGAGGATATAACACCACCAGAATACCTGTAGAGAAGTGTGCCACATGTACAAGTACCGGTACCTCTCAACAAAAGTCACCTTTCCAAGTGAAGCTTCCACCATTTGTTTTAAATAGTTCAAATCTCATGATTAGGACATATAACCTCAAAATGAAGTCACCCGAAAGAGATCCTTGGCACTGGTAGCATCATAATACTTGTAAGCAAAATGGTATCTTCCATAAAGCCATAACAGGACCAGCAACACCGATCGCTCAAAGAGATTGTGCATATTTCGCAACACAGGATCGTCAAAAAGACAATGATCAGACGAATGCAACATGGGGTTAAAGTAGATTGATGCCATATCGAGACTCTGAAGTGAGGAGATTAGCCGGCAAAAAATAAAGCCGCTGTCTGAATGAAAAAAGGAGTACAGAACCAGCACCAAAGATTCTCATATGATGTCTTACCACGCGTACCGGGTACAAACCTAACTGGACTCCTTACTGTTTGACTACATGGCTTATCGAACGGAAAGTCGTATTTTCAATAGGAGAAGGCTATAATTAGTGCTGCACTTGTAGATAATTTGCGATCAGAGGTATGCTTAATAATGTCTGAAAACCGATTTTCAAAACTTTATCCAAACGAGAAAGTAATTAGCATTTCGTTGTTTTCTTCTTGTACAGTACATGTACGGTACGTACAACAGACTACGCGATACATCACGAAGCAATAGTATTGAATATACGTTTCGCATAAAAAATATTCGAGCAGAGCAGGTCAACCTGTACGTGCATAAAGAGAACAAAAAAATCACTGATCAGCTAGAAGCTAGGGGAATTAAACCCCCATATGTTCCTCCACTGTCAGTTCTTGAAGAACTTGACATGGACAGGAATTGAACCTGCAACCCTTCGATTACAACCAAGTTGACTGGAGTCGAAAGCTCTACCATTGAGCCACCACATCAGTGATACGTTCCAGACCGAAATTCTGGGCATGCAGCACTGATATTTTCCTGAACTTTTGAGAAAATTATCTCATTGGAATCAAAAGAAAAGAGCCACGTTATGTAGCTCAGATGTCGTTCCCTAGAATAAAAGAGAAGAAAACAGCCCAAGCCAATAACCTGCATACAAGTACTGTACCAATACAATACAAGTACAAGTACCGGTACCGGTACCGTTACTACTACAGTATGTACCTGTAGGTGCCGGTAGTATAGATATATTTAAAGCCTCTTAGAATTAAAAACGTACAAGTGACAATGCCAAAGATATTCGACCTCGTGACTACTTATATGTGTGTCCTACCAGTAGTACGTCCTTAAGCTTGGTCATTTCTTGGTCGGGACACTTTATGGTGCCCAAGCTTGTAACTCAACTCTTAGAACTCCACTACGTACTTGTTTTGGTACAGTTATTCTATATTACTGGAACTGGTACAGTTATTTTACACTACCGGCACAACAGGTGTCCTAGTCCATACAGCTCTCGCTGAGACTAGATTCAACGGCAGACTTCCACCCCTTCATTGTGGGTATTTGATGTGACTTAAAGAGAAGTAAGTAGCGCTGGGTACTTGTTCTGTACCTTTAATACAGTAGCAGTTCTATTTATAATCTCATGGACCATTTCTAGGCTCATTTTTGTTGTGACATTCAAATACAATTTCTGACACATTCAGCAGAAAGAACTGGAGAGGGCGTCACCAACACCAGTGGAGCGGTACGTGAGGTACTATCTAGACGAGATCTAGAATAACGGATAGATGATAATTTACAATATCTGTACTTGTACTTGCAGTCAGCTCCCACATAATACCATTTTCCATGCAGTTCTTCTATTTCACGATTATACAGAGCAAAGGATACCACCCAGAACGAGAGATAATCGAACCACATAGTCTAGATAAATATCTTGCTCAGTTATTTTACTTCATTTGGATTTTTATTTGTTAGTTAATGGATTTCTTCCTAACAGTGTAATTGGTCTTTCATCTATGTTGTTGGCAGAACATAGAAAGTTGCGAATTCAACGTACTGGAAACTTTACTAACCGGTCTACAGTCTTGCAGCAATGTACTCAAACACCCAAGACCCCTTTTTCCTTTTTTATTCAGCTTTTTATAGATGACATATCACAATTATATTTGTACATGCATTTTGTCTCTCCCTGTAAGAAGCTACAAGGGAGCTTAAAGCAAGAGAAATACAGTCGAATGTCTACAAAGAGCTCTCAAATACCTGCTAATAGTCATCAATAACATTGGAGGCCTCTTTATATTGCTTCATTTCACTTTTCTTCTCTTTTTTTTATCAGCTTAACCCCTTCGTGATTTTTCTTGTGCAAAAGATACCCATAAGGGACGATAAAATGTAATAGTGAAACATTTCAAACTGTGAGAGGAAGATCTCATAGAGCACTACTAGCTAATATGGCACCACATGTCGTTCTTTCTTCTTCTTTTCTTACTTTCTTTCTTTCTTATTTAATCGATAGCTTCCTACATTAAACGCTCGTCTAGAATTCGACTTGTACAGAGCAGAGATAGAAGCCACTTTAAAACTACAAGTACCGGTACTGTACATGTGAGATAAACGAGTATGCTAATACTTGGTATTATTTACAATAAACGTAATGAGTCTTCTTAGTGACTTAATTCCGCTTCCTCTATTTCACATTGGAAGCTTGGTACAAGGTAACAGAGATGAACAGCGTTGAATGACATTTCTTACTACGAACTACATTAGAAAGAATAGCTGACTCTCCAAATATCGCCTTAGAATATAATTTTTTCGTTTTTGTTTTTGGGTAATACACTGAACCCATACATCTTCCTTAGTTTGGGCTTCACATCTGGCATCCTGGCCGAGCGGTTAAGGCGAGAGATTAGAAATCTCTTGGGGTTTCCCCGCGTAGGTTCGAATCCTGCGGATGTCGCCATCTTTTTGTTCTCCATCCAAAGCGCTGTCTTCTTGCTTGTTGTGCGATTAATACTTGTATTTTTTTGCTTACTAATGAGAAACGGAGCTGTAATAATGCTCGTAGAGATATTGGGGAGGCCAAAAGTTAACTTCTCGATAACAGACGAGGATAACACACATAAAAGTGCTTTTCATATCAAGATCTTTGGTCACCACCAGCACATCTTCTCCTGCAGTGGAACTCACCTCCCGCAAAAGTATGTGAAAAAAAAAAAATGGCGAGAAAAAAAAGAAAAAGAAGACAACAGACTGGTGTCAATGATCTGTATGATAACCGAGAGATTCGAACTCTCGCCTCCGAAGAGACCAGGATATTAGTTAAGATGTTAGCCTTAACCTGGCGCCTTAGACCGCTCGGCCAGGTTACCGTTAGATGGAGGGGAGTGAGAGAGAAATCTACGTGGCTTAAAAATGTAGTGGATACAACAGGTTTCAATTTCACTAGAGTCCCGAATCAAAAGTCCGATGTGCGGGTTTAGCATTGTATAGGCGCGTTATGTAGCTTTGATGACATGTATTTGCCTACAATCAAAGAAGGGAAATCAAATAAGATGAGGTACAACATAAGTACAAACAGCCTGCTTATCGAGCAGCTCGTCATTGTTTGCAGGGTTTATCTTATGTTCAATGAGACATGAGACTTCCAGTACACAGTATCTTAGTTTCGGCAAACAGTGAAAACTGTGTACAAGTGTAACAACCAATACTTGTAATTGAAGTTGTGATTTTGGATACGAAGATGATATCCTGGGCAGAAGAACACTGCAGTGAAGGTTCGATTTAGCTTTGTAAAAAACAATAACATGGATTATGTCGAAACTGATCAATATTCTCTAAACCCTCAAAGGGTCTTACACACCAGGACTGTGACAGGTATGTACAGTATGTACAATGTACAAGCATGGGAAGTGTCATCAAAAAGATATGGTCCCTAGCAGGATCGAACTGCTGATCTTCGCGTTGCAAAGTGATGCTATCTTCTTATTAGCACGACGCCTTAACCAACTGGGCCAAGGGACCAAGTGATTTTCAGCGGGAGGTTGGAGTAACCAGAGCTGACGTTTGTGTCAAAAAAATACTATCAATAGAATAAACAAAATAAAAGAAAAATAAAAGAGGTGCTTCTGTAGGTTCTTATTACCCTGGTAGAGAAAAGCTTGGAGCCATGCAGACCGTACAGCGCTTCCGTCAAGCTTCTATAACTTCATGAAGATATCTTACGAATTGGAGTATCGTAGAAACGCAAGAAGAAAATGTCCACATACATCCGCGAGGATAGATTAGCAGGTTGGAAATTGCTAGAGCTTTAAGAGGTATGACTCACCCCTTATCTGAGCTTTTTTGAATCATGAGGCAGTATATATCAGGAGCATCTAGACAACGCAGAGGTTTGAAAGCAGGGAGACCACAGTATTCTGTTTTGTGAAAACGTGTATCAAAAAGATGTGAATGTAAACTCTCATAATTTGAGCCGGTGTGGACGTCCAGTGTGAACCAGCGTAACGACTTGATAAATACTGTCCATGTAATAAGGTCGGCTAATATCACATGTTCAACTACCGTGGTTATATTGGAGGGAGCTTTCAAAACCTAGCCGGGAGATAAACGAGTGACGTAGAAGCACACCAGACCTTCAGATAATGATGTATGGGCTCTTTTCACTCTGTTTCTTACTATATTTGCTAAGACTCGCACGAGTTTACAGAGCCTTCTAAATACTGTACATTCTACACTGCCTGAAGTTTGAAAGACTTACGGGCTCATCAATCTTTTGAAGGGCTATAGATATTTATCGAATAGTTTCTAAACCTCGCACAACACGCTGATACGACGGTTGAGGTACCAACACATGTGTGTCTAGAACTTCTACAGTGTAGTTGGGTCGACATTCACAATCAAGATAAGAGGAAGACCCGAACTTCAGCTCAACAGAGCTCCATGGCTGTATCGGAGCATTTTTAAGTTCATTGGTATATGAAGTACCGGTAGTACAATGATGTGTGTACTCCTAGTTACGGTGTAATCTCCCCGTACCGGTACCCATTAATTGTCCTGCTTCTCTATGCCGTCTTGGTAAAATCAAGTCCATCACACATTGAAATCATTCACCCTTCCCCTAAAATGTACTGTACTTCTTATTCCGTGTTATCAATCTATTAATACCCAAATCGTCCTATGCACCGTATGTGTTTTGTTTTTTTCTCCTTCCCCTATTGTTCTTTTTACTTGTCTGAAGTCGACATCATGAAATCCACCTGGTCGGCAACCTCAGCACAAAGCTTCTCCTTGTCGACATCCTTCCAGTTTGCAAACTTGATGTCTCTGCAGGTCATCCATTCGGCCTCCTGCCAAATTTCCAGCTCAAGATCTCGAGCAGGAATAAACCCGTTAAGCCCAGACTTGGGACCAAAGGCACGGAATCTATTACCCTCAGCATCTCGCAGCAATTTCTTCTCCATCAGCTCGCGAGGGTTCATCTTGGGGAAGTTCGTATGCATGAACATTCCCTCTTTCTCCACCATCTTGGATCGGGTCTTTGCGTCAATCTCGCCACGATCCTCCTTACCATAAAACTCGTATGTCTTGATAGGGTCGAACTGTAGCATGGCGGCGCCGTGGAATGAGTCTCGGTACCATCGGCCAATTGCCTGCACGTGCCGGGGAACCTGGTACACCGGCTCCTTGAGTACCACGGCTGCAGCCAAAAACGTCTCCTTGTCTCCCTCGCCCATCATGCCCTGCGAAAAGAGCGGGTAGTAGTACCGGGGACCGTTAAGGTTGTAGTAGGTGGCGAGCAGCAGAGCCTTAAACTTGGCCGCCTTGTTGACAAATACCTGGCCCGACTCAGTCGAAGGGTTGGGCATGGAACCCATCAGATCAGCCAGCTTAGGGGGCTCGTTGTCCTCAGAGTCCTTCTTCATATCATCTCGCACGCCTCCAAGTGTAGTTCCTGCAATGGTGAAGAACTCGGGGTGGGTAGAACGCTCCCAGTAGTCGGGCCACAGAATGTATCCGTACTTTTTGTATACGTCAGACTTGAACACCGTTGAAGGGTCCTTGATGGCAATGTTATCGGCATCAAGTAGCAGGACATGCTCAAAGGACGAGGCCAGCGCAGAAAGAATTTTGAACTGGTAACCCTTGAGCGGGAAGTTTCGCAAGGCGGCTTTTCCCAGCACCTCGGGCAGCACTCGGCACTCGGCGCCCAGAGCAGGAAAGACTTCCTCACAAAGCTGGACCTCGTACTCCTCCTGGTTGGCCAAGAACACCTCTACGGGTAGGGTGCAGCCCGTACGTCGCAGCATACGCAGGGAGTTGACGGCGATGGGCATGAATCGGCCTCCTGCCACAACAGCAATACCCGTGCCCTTGTAGATTTTGGACAGGTCTCCAAAATCCTCGAGCACCTTGTCGAGTTCGGTGACCAGGTTCTTGTGCAGCTCTGTCATCTGTTCCACGTGCTTGGGCTCGATCTGCAGAAACTGCCGCAGTCGCTCTTCTGTAAGCCGTTGGCTCTTGAGCTTGTCCTCGTTGAATTTGCCCTGGTCACCATACTTGTCGAATTTCGGGATATCCAGTCGCTGGGGGCGCTGGTCGTAGAACGCCGAGAAGGCTCGCGCGTACAGCTTGTGCTCGGGCGTGTCGAGCTGCTTGTTGATGGTTTCTTCTTTTTCCTCCTGCGTCACCTCCTGGTGCGCCTGTTTCTCGAGCTCCTCCCTCTCCGGTGGCGTCAGTTGTAGATGCGACGTGTCTGGCTCTACGACCACGTTGTCGACTGCGTACTGCGGTTCTTGTGGCGGTTGTTTTTGCGTCTCCTTGTGTGGTGTTTCTGTGTCTGTGTTTTTGCTGTTAGTAAAGGCGTATCGTTTGTGTGTTATGCCGCCCGCAAACAAGAGGTGCAGCAGGCCGCCGAGCACTAGGGCCACCACGATCAGTCGTGTGACTCTTCGGGGGATCGCCATAGTCGCCAGAGTCGGTTTTCAGGGGTCGCAAGTGTTTGGTTAGGAGGACAGCTCTCACGCACACAAAACCAAGATGAAGGATGTGTTGGTTTATTTAAGCTTCTTGGGCCGATGGCGACAGACTCAATGTTACCTGCATGTGAGTTAAGGGTGAGTAGAAAAAGGTAGAAAGTAAAGAAGCAAGAATCTGGCCTGGTTTTACAAAATACATAACAAAAATCCATTTCCGGCTTTTTCACAGATGCTCACGCGAGCGTTCCAGTCTACTGATTTCTTCTCTCAGTGTAAGGGTACGAAACTAGGTTAGCCAATATCCAGTTGGAAGCGCAGTATCTCATTTATTAACATCATTAATTCCATCATCATCTCCTTCTCGTCTCGTCAGAACTCACCTAGGTTAGCCAATATCCAGTTGGAAGCGCAGTATGAGGAAGAGAACACCTGTCCTCATTCTGCTCACAAACTCCCAACCTCAAGCCCTAACCCCGGATGAAACTCTAACTCTAAAGTGTATCCTTAC